>JAOVVH010000061.1:13433732-13445607 GCA_028566435.1 Scorpiodoras heckelii | reverse complement strand
GCTATATGGTAAGTAGAACTGAGAAAATGGACAATGAGTGTAGAGAAAAGGAGGTGGTCATAATGTTATGCCTGATCGGTGTACTTCATTCATCACATTGTGGGAAAATTGGTGAATAATCTGGTTTTATCCTTCAGATGAACAAACACTGTAATCGCTGGAAAGCGATACTGACTTTGCCAAGGGCGCCATGCATAAAGCACTGAAAATTATATTATAATGATGACAGTTTTCAAGTGGCTCAGGGCCAAGATGGCGCATTACAACAATGCTACAATGTCCTCTACAGAGTATTTGAATACATCCCCAGTTTCTTAACATTTTACCATGTTGTCACTATTCTAATTCAATTCAATTCAATTTTATTCCTAAAGCGCTTTTAACAGTGGACATTGTCCCAAAGCAGCTCTGCAAAGACATAAAATCCAGGCATAACTTTTAACTTTAAATGTTATCCCTAATAATAACAACTCTTTTTTCTGTATTCATTCTAAACTCGGCTTTATCCCTTCTAGACACTATAAAACTCTTGGATATTTAAAAAAAAACTGTTCATATTTGTTGGTAAAGTGGTCACTTTACAAAAAATGGGAGACGCTGAATGTTATAAACGAAAATATCATGTATTTCTGTGGGTGGTGAAAATAAGCTCGCACACTGGCAATAGGTTTCCTTTTGCTAAGTTTGTTCTGGTCTTTCAGCATCCACACTTGTTCATGTCACTTCACTTAGAGCCTACACTGAATTCTGTCTTATTTCCAATTTTAATTGCCTGAGTGCTAAAGCTGTTATGTAAGCTGTGAATTCCATTTACATTTGCTATCATCAATATGATCCTGTTTTTGCAGGATCACTGGGTAAGTTTTTTTTTTATAAACTACTAAGCAGTTTGAAGATTTTTCTTTGAACTGGTGTACTGGAAGTAGGAACTATTCTGAATTGTGCAAGGCCAGGGCCTCAATGACTGGAGGCCAAGAACCCCTGTAGTAAGATACAAATAAATGAATGTAATGTACATACACTGACTATCCATTTACATTGCTTTTTTAACCCAGTCAGTGGACATATCTTTTTATTTAATTATTTTGTTTCTGCATATTTATTCTCTGAGTCCTCCAAGAACATGATCTCTATTTGAGGTGATTCCTTTACCACTTCAGAAAAAATAAATATTTGTTTTATAACACTAAGTTATTAGACATATTATGGTATGTTAATAGAGATTGCAAAGTCCTCACTAACAAAAACACCCAAATCATGGTTCATAATATCTATAGGACTTGGGGTATACATCAGGATACAGTGCAAATACAGCATAACACACCACATTTATTTTTTTAGTAAAACACAGCTTCAACAACAGTTAGGGTTCCGTGCAAACAGTGCCACGACCCTTTTCAGGGGTGAGATGGGGCTACACAGAGCTTTCATCTGGCTGCATATCCAGCTGTGTGTGTTTTCTCTTCTCTAAGATCCTGTTGAGCTCCTCTGTGAAAGAATGGTAAAGAGGTGAGGTGATATCTGAGTCCATCTGACTCAGGAGCATGTAGCTGTTCCCATTTATTTTCCTTAAAACGCTGGGTAACGTGGCAGACAAGCCGTTTGCGTACTCACTGGATGGCAGTGGAGGTGGCATGGGGAGTGGAGGAGCTGGAGGAGGCTCCTTGTTAGGGCTGACCTGCACATCACCTGAAATTATCTGCAGGAATTCTCCGTCTGTTGATGCTGCTCCATAAAGCCCATCAGCCCTGCCATTGCAGTGGCTAGAGATTGTCTTCAGCTCCACATGAGAGCTCCGTTTTCTCTCTGTGGTAGGGGTAATGGACAGCTCTTGCTGAGAGTACTTTCTGTGACCAGGAGCACTATGTGCACAGAAGCTAACATACAGCAGCACCACAGTCAGCACAAGACAGAGGCCACCTAAAATAGCCACCAGGGAGATATACATAGCCTCCAAGTGTCGGCTGGTGTGGAACTCAGGCCTGGAGGGTAGTGGATGTAGGGGCTGCTCTATAGACTCAGTAGAAGGGCTGATAGATGGGGTGCTGGTGGTGAAGAACCTCTCTGGTAGGGCGGTTGGATCTGAGGCTAGATTGGGTGAAGGTGGAGGAACAGGCTGCACCCTGACCATGTAGCTGCGTATGGGAACCCAGACAGCATTCTCCACAGCATAACAGCAATAATGGCCACTGTGCCGGGTCTGAGCCCCAATTATTAGGAGGCCATCAGTGCCAATCCGGTAGCCAGTGTCCACATCGTAACCCTGCAGCTGTTCCCCATTCAGAGTCCAATGAGGAACTGCCAGATTGGAGTGAAGCTCACAAAGCAACAGCATGTCGTGACCCGCCATCACTGAACGAGCACGATGGGTCACAAAACCTGACAGGGAAAACAAACACAGCAATGTTCACAGATGGACTGAATGGCAAATTCTACTCAATGTAAATGTTAAAGAATGTAAATGGACTATTGTTTTAAATATATTACACACCATCCCCTGTGATGTTGTCACACCCTCTGTTACCCGTCTGAATGTCCTGTGTTAAGTTGAACCTGAGAAGGGAAATAGACAGAAGTTACTGTAGTGTCACTATCTTTGCATAGTTACAGAGGATACGTGTATGGGTATATGGCTTTGTCAAAAAGCAACCTTTGCATTGCAATGCAAACAGTGATGTGTCCTTCTTTTTTTTTCATTGAGCCAAAACAAATGGCCACATAATGACATTACCGTAACAATATGGCTCCAACTTAAGCAACACACGACTGAGTTGAATTAATTTCACAGGAATATTAGATTGCTTTTATGTCAGGGACAAGTAACCAGATTTATATTAAGGTTTTCAGCTATCACCCTGTGCAAACAATTTGGCCCTTTCCTCATCTGAAATGAGTTATGTATATATTATTAAAAGAATCGCCCCTCACCTGACAGGGTATGTTGATATTTCAACACACTGTCTTCCATCCCAGCCACATAGTGGGTCTCGTGCAAACACACAGCCATAACACGATGTATAGCGAATACAGGAAGACAGAGGCACCTGCACCACTCCTGACGCAGCACTCGCATATATACTCTTCTGTTTGTTAAACAAGTAACGTAAAAATTAAACTATAGTGTACATCTAAATGCAATTAAGATTTTAAAAAATTTAATAGATTGTCTGTAACCATAATGGACAAAATCAAAATGTAAATTTATGATCCTGGATTGAGTTATGTAAACAGTTGGTATATGGAAGTGAAAGTTTATTGTACCTGGTTATATGAAATAACCATGTTATTTATAGGCTGTGGTTCCTTAAACAGTTGTAGCTCTTCAATGATGTGCACTCGATCTCCAAGCTGTACCGCCTTATGCATCCACCCATCATCTGTTTTTAGATCAGTGCGCATACACACATTTTATATTTCACAGTAAAGCAATAACATTCAACTCTGGATGTATCTTTACATCCATTAACTTCTTAATGTAAGGAGTAAACAGTGAAATTAGCTAAAGCACCTGTTCCAGTGAAGATCATGTTATAGATGTGACCATCCAAGGCAGTGACCTTATGAACAGCTATCCTGGTGTAGACAGTGCTCTTTTTGAACAGTAGGGGTCGCCCTCCTATTGGCTGGATCTCTCTGGCCATTAAAGGGTGTCTCCGAGCAAACATAAGCACGTTATCTGGCAGATCCCGTGATGAATTTATGAGCTGAGCCCGGTGATGATCAGTTATGCACTTGAGAGACAGAGAGAGAGGTAGAGAGAGAGACAGAGAGAGAGAGAGAGAGACAGAGAGACAGACAGAGAGAGAGAGAGAGAGAGACAGAGACAGAGACAGAGACAGAGACAGAGACAGAGACAGAGACAGAGAGATGGCAGACAGGCAAGCAAGTGATTAATCATTTAACAGTGAACACCTTCAGGTTGTCATGCTAACTGTTGGTGCCACTATCATCACATTTAAAATTCAGATGAATCACTGTCAAAAATGTTAATTTGTTTGGTGAAGCTTATCAATTTTCTATAAAAAATGCATGAGCCGATTATGGTTATATAACTGAGCATAAGGAAAGAGATTGGGGAAACCAAACAAGTTGAAAATATCTACTAAAACAATATAATGCAGACACCTGACAAACAGTAACTCATACTATTGTAACTGTAGTTAGACTAATCTCCAGAAATACGAGTGATATGCTGTAAAGTGTACATAATTAGACAGAATGAAAAAATATGGTTTGTAGCTTGAACAGATTATGACGTGCTGTATCATTTACAGTTCCCAAGTTAAGTCATAAAGTGGTTCAACGGTTTGAAATATATTACAAATGACACTCACTGAGCCAGGCCTAAGGTCTGGAAGTTTTCCAGTGTATTCCCTCCATTTGGAGTCTTGGAGTTCCATGTAAGGGCCACTAAATGCAGACTGGACATCTCTGATAGAGTACTGACAAACTGCAGATGTTTTAACATTTTTCCTGAGAGAGAGAGAGAGAGAGAGAGAAAGAGAAAGAGAGAGAGAGAGAGAGAGAGAGAGAGAGAGAGAAATGTTACATTCAGGCAAACACTTGAATTAATCAGTAAACAAAGACTTTCTGGTTATCATCATGTAAGCACTAAGTTCATCTAATTAAAACATATACAAATTCAAATTTTTTTTGTGTAAAGATGGTGGAGTTAGATGTGACAATTCCTTGGCCTGTTCTTTAGAGTTGCCTTGACCTACAACTTCTCGGCTGTGAGGCAAAGTGACTGGCACTTTAAATTCCCTGGTAAATACAGCAACACTCTCAGTATCTTGGAAGAGCACAAAAATGTAATTTGTCTAATGATTTTTAACCATGTGCTTGATTTGTACGCTGGGCAGCAGATTTAACTTCTGTGATAAAAGAAGAGTAAAATGTCTGGCTGTTCTGTCCTCTAATAGATGTTATGTGGATCAAAAATAATAAAAGATTGATACAGTTTATAGGACAAATTCAAACAACATGAATCTATATAAGCTCATTGCTGCTTCTTTCAAGCATGTACCTGTTAGTGCTAGTCCTGGCCTATTGCCATATAGTCTGTTGTCCAGGTCTTTGCATAGGGAGGTAAGTACATGGGAATAGCTAATGTCTCCCTAAAGCCATTTAAGCTTCTTTAATTAAAAAAAAAAACCTTTGGCTCGAAATCCAACAGTGAGTCATATACAGTATTACCAGATTTATGTTGCTTCTGTTCACATCACATTAATGAGATCTAATGGAGCAGAGAACATCTCTTTCCAAACCTTCTGGACTAGTCCCTAATACAGAATACAGAATCTGACTGAAAATTGTTCATCTAAGATTTTGACAAGCAGTCTCAATTCTAGCCTATTATGTATTTACTTTATTTTTCCATAATATCAATTCTCTCACCATTCAAGTCCGAAGACAGCAAAGACGAGGGTGTCATGGACATTAGGTTCTTCTAGCACATACACAGCATGCAGGATGTTAAACTGTAACTCGTACTCAGGGAAAGAACACACAAGTCTGGCCTTCAAAAAGGACGTCCACTTCCTCTGAAGAGTCCTTTGACCTCCTATGTCACCCTAAAGATATAAATGAAATTATGTGATAAATGTTTCGGAAAAACATTCATTTAAAAACGTGACAAATGTATACAAAATAATTTCATATAAATTCATCGAAATACTAATTACCTCTTTGGAGCGGCCAACAATTTAAAAAATGCTGATATTCTTTTAAATTAAACAACACCTAAATTTTAGCTTCCATAGAGTTGTTATTGCACCCAGTGGTTAAAAGGAGGAATTACATTAAACTCTAATAGGGGCCCGATGGGGCTGAACTCATGCTGCTCCACGTTTTCTCTATCAGTGCAGGAGGTACGTCAGATAGGACAGTTCATGTACAGGACCGCCACCAAGATATTGTTTTATAGGAAATGGAATTAAATCTAATAAAGTGCAGACAGGACCATTTCTAATTTAAGATATAAGATAAATATTAGAACAGTGAAAGGGGTGTTATGGAATGGATAAGGTCTGTACATCAGAAATGCATGAGTATCATGTTCTTTTGCATACAAGGACTGTGAAAAATGTTGGGACAGAAATTTTTTTCAAATCCAGTAATGATATTGGTAATGATATTAGTTCTACTGTGCTCATCTCACATAAGGTAACATGCCTGCTGTACTAATATACAGTTGAACAAAGGCAAATCTAAAATGGCTTTAAAACAAGCTGCTAGACAATATGGAGGATGACTGTATGTTGTCGACTCGCAAGTGCCCATTGAAGATTTACTCTAAAAACTCACAGGATGGTAGTCTATAGAATAAATCATGTGTGATAGCCTCTCAGATTAATTTTGTTTGAGGCAATGTCCTGCCTTGTCCTTCCCCACTTGCCCCAAGACAAAAACCCGTGAAGAAACATTTCTATCCTGATGGGAATGGTCTCTTCCAGGAGGACAATCTCCCCACGTGAAAACCACAAGGCCTCAGTGAATGATGTGATGAGTATGAAAACAATGTAACTCATTTGCAATGGCCTTCACAGTCTCCAGATCACAACCCAATCGAAGACTTATTAGAGATCTCAGAGCAACATCTAAGGCAGTGCTTTCCACCACCATCATCAACACAACAATCCCAGAGACTTGTAGAATCTATGCCAAGAGGCACTGATGTTGTTTTTTTAACCTTTAAATTGTAAAAGCAGATATGAGAGTACATCATTCACACTCTAATGCAATCTCTATGTGTACTATGCTTAGAGACTTCAGTAAGTGCAGAATGAACCTCCTCATCACTCCACGTCTTGTCTTGCTCTCACTTATAATGGAAAATGCAAAAAGTCTTGATTTTAAGATTCATCTGGGACCACAAATTATTATTTTAAGATTATTCTGAAGATTTACCAAATTTATTAAGCTTATCAACAAAAAAAAATGTTGAACCTGTCTTAAGTTGTGTTAAAGCGTGCAGAAGAAGCAGTGCTGTGTTCCTTTTGAAAATAGAAAGAAAACATTCCAGCTAATTGAGATGGATGTTGAAGCTTCTGCCTGCAGCACTACACACTGCCACCCACATTTCCCACAGTAACCTCCTACAGCATTAATTTCTGTGGACTGCTACTGGAAGTGGGCAGGCTTTGCTCCTTCAGTAGTCATGACAGTACACCATCTGGGACATTTTCAGAAGACTAAACCTGCCCTATAGCTGATTTGAGCTGTCCAATACTCCCACAGCTGTGAGAAGACTATGTTATCATCTCATGCTCCTCAGACAAAGCTGTTGGGTTTGGTTATTTTCCACATTTTTGGTCTGTTATCCTTCCAACAGTTTTTGAACAGCCAAACTCATTGCTCATCTAGTTTCACCCTTCTTTTGAATAATCTTCTTTCAGGGCTTACATTCATTTTGTGGTAGTTTTATTATGACTGCTGCAGCAGCCCTGGTAGACATATTGTTTTTTGTCAATCTTCTTCTTCTTCTTCTTCTTCTTCTTCTTCTTCTTCTTCTTCTTCTTCTTCTTCCTCTTCTTCTTCTTCTTCTTCTTCTTCTTCTTCTTCTTCACCTTCTTCACCAATTCATTGATATCACATAGTTAGATTTCACCAATCCACATGAAACTTGGTATGGTTGTAGCCCACATGTCTGATATGGAATATAAGTTTTGTATCCCTAGGAGTGCATTGCCATTCTTTCTAGTGCCCCCACTTGCTAGTGGAGTAGGCTCAAAGCACTTTTAGAAGTGTGTTTTATTAACCTACATTAATGATTATAAATAACGTTATAAATCTTAGATTTTAACAATCCTTGCACTGCAAAGATGAACATATTTCCACAAATACCATTTGGGTTAAATGTATTACATTTAATTTATTAAATTTATTTTATTTTTTTTTCTGTGGTAATGTGTAGACTTACACAGAGTAACAAGCTAGTGCGCAAGAAAATGTTTACAGGTAGCTTGGCAACAGTCTAATCCCAGTCCAGTTGCAGATGCATTTGTGTTGGTGGAACCAAAAATGTGATTGAATAAATAAACAAATAATAATCTATTTTCACTTATTACTGTCAACTAATAAATGGTGCTTGTAGAACTGTTGTATAAAAGCAATTTCACACACAAGGTCATGCTGTTATACTGAATATTAGCATGGCCATGATTATTTTCGGCACTCGACCTGCAACCTCATTCCTACGATTAAATCACAGCTGTGCTGATATTCAGCAATAACAGCACTCCCTCTTGTATATTATTGCTTACACAAAAACCTATTTCAATCCTAATGTATAAAAATATTAATAAAAGTAGAATTTTGTTCAAAGTAGTAGAGAAGCTTATTCCACGACTGAAATGCCAGAACACTTAACCAGTGACCTTTGCCGGTCAAGCATGCTCATGTCATGAAGGACATGTCATGTTCCCTGATATTCTGAATCAGAGTACATAGAAAATGTGGTGCATAACATTTGTCACCTAGGATACGACACATGTTTTAAATTTGATTTCTGCTGCAACAAGAAGCCGGTGGAGTGACTTCAGTAGGGGAGTTACATAAGAAAATCTGGGAGGTTATGAACCTGGATGAGCAGCAGAGGCAATGGTTGAGTATCAGATGATGTTTTTTCATTCAGAACATAATGTCAGAAAGGACATTTGACAGTTTCTGCAAAGTTGCTCTAGCAGTACGAATAAACAGGAGCAAGAGTCATTAGCGTCTCACTGGGTTCATGCAGTAAGGCTGAAACTTCATGTATGTGAAACTTCAGTCTATGATGCCATCTCCTTGGGTCCTGTTTGGAGACAGTATGAAAATTATTCAGAGGACATAACTTGGAAGATTATTAAACATCTTCCAATTACGTTCCCCAAAGATTCTCATCCTTTCTTCCTAGCAGAGTACACTGTTGGAGGATACTTCTGCTTTATGTCTTTGACTCTATCAATAAAGACTCCGTGGCCTCCACTTGCAGTTTCTTTTCCCTGTCCCTTAGAGGATGACTAATATTATATAATAGATTATATTGATCTGGGAAGCAGCTACATCCAAAGACATTTTAGCTGATCACAAATCCTAACACCTGTATAAACAGCTATAACCTCACCACTCCAATTAAGACTACAGCATCCATTTGTTAGTAATCTCATACATTTTAACACCCATTTGACTGACTGTTTTCAAAAGTATACCTCTTTATTTATCTTGCTGAAAAGACATTTCACACATATAATTAAATAAATGTCTTCCTCCTCCTCCTCCTCCTTCTTCTGAATGAACAAAATGTTCATTTGTATGAACTGATTTGTAAATCATCATTCTGCTTTAGTGCCAAAAAAACACAATGCAAATTGGAGGGAAAAAAGTGAGTAATTACAACTGCACCAGTAATCTATCGTTTTGATTACCTGCCTTTCACTCCCCAGTGGGAAACTCTTTTGCCACATTACAGTCGACTGTACTGTAAAGGTACTATATATTCACATGGTAAGACCAAAGAAATACAACACATAAGCTTTATGCTTTCTTAAGTTTGGAATCTACTTCCTGCTTTCACCTATTGAAATTATCATCTGAAACAACAATGCATAGAAGGAGCTTGCCTAAACAATTTTTCATTTTAATTTACTTCCAGATTTACTCCCGCTATGTTATTTTCATCATCAGACAGCTTTTCACATAATCCTCTGCGAACAGCATAAAACACCAAGTGGGTCTCCTGCCAGGTTAAGTACTTCTAAATTAAACATTAGGCTTGACATGGCACAGTTGTGGATCTATAGTGGTTCTGTCCTAAAACAGTTACAACAGTCTACTCCAGAGGCTTGAGGGTAACACTCCATCTTCATGGCTAATCATGGTGTCACATCGCATTCCCACAACAGAGGACCCAGACCTTCATGTGATGTGAGTGTGGTATTAAAAAAACAGAAACGTAAATAATGTTTATTCATATAGAAGAAAACATCCTTCATATTTCCTTTGATTTTTATTTATTTAAATAAAATATAGTGTGTGTGTGTGTGTCCATGCATAGTACTAGTATTAAGGTTTAGCCTTTTCTAATTTCAGAATAATAGTGAAGACAAAACTATTAAAACTATGAAATAACACATATTTCATAGTTCAGTGACCGGAAAAATGTTAAACAAATCAGGGCAATAGAGTGGCCTACTTTTTTTCTGGAGCTCCTCTGTTCTCCTGTACTTGCCAAATCAGCCAGTAAGGGACCTGACCTGCTTTCCTGAGATATGAAGTCTAAACATTAATGTGGGTATAAATATGAAATAATATTCATTAATAAAACACAGCCTGAGCAGTGCAAGCTTCTGATTAAGGAAGTCTGATGAAGTGTAAATCTAATGGCAGAACAGGTGAAGGAGACATGCTAAATAACATGTGAGTAGGGGGTGTAATGGTTAAAAAAAGAGAAAGAGAAATATTTTGAGTGTATGTGTTTTGGTTAGATATCAGATGATATCAGGCTCTACTCTGCCTGAAAATAATGGCACACAGCAGAGTTGCCCAAAAGTCAGGCTGAGGTTACTGACACGGTTAAACACTGTGCACAGTGTATACAGTAATAATTCATAAAAGATATCTAGAAGCTTTGTGGATGTGCACAGATGTGCTGGTTGTCACATGACAAATAACAATAACTTACAAGATAAGGGAAAAAGTATATTTCCAAGTTTTTTGAACAGTCTATCTACAGTATTATAATAATAATTGAGGCATTAATGTAAAGACATGAAGTCATGTTACAACAAAAGAAATTTTATATATCACTCCACACAAGATTTGACATTAACTAGCAAATCCCCCAGCACTCACTTCCAATAAATTGTTACCAATATTTGGGATATTTAAATGCTTATTGGGTGATTTTAAAAACATAAAATAAGCTTGCTGTTATCAATTATATCACACAACTGCCCTAATAATCACAATGAAATTATTCTGATAAAATCCAAAGGCAGTATTACTGTTATAGATGAGTAATTATTGCCTTTACCTTACAGACCCTGGCCACTCTGGCCACTCTGGTCTGACTGGAGTAAGGTTTCTGCTCTGGGTTTCTCTCAGTGAAGAAGAAGTAAACTTTGTCATCATCCCCAATGGAGCTGTTGATGCTTTCTCTCAGTAGTGCTGAGCCAACAAAGTCTGCCTCTACAAAGAACAGTGAGCTTAGCAACCATATTGACAATAAACTTATGGAACTTAAATAAATTGGTGCATCTGTAGGACAAAAGCACAGCAGCTGTATAAAGTGTTTAAGGGATTAAAAAATTAAGGCTCTTAAATGAAAAGATCAGTCACATTGTAAGTATGAAAAGGAGTAAACAATTCAACAATAGTTATTAAATCACAGATGTTCTATTCATGTCAAGTGGAAAATTTTACATTTTTTTCAGTGTCCAATTTTATGCTTGGCTCAATTCTTTTAACATGCTTAATATAAAAAATAAACTGGTCACAGTGTCCTGGTCAGTGTTGCGGAGGCAATACAACTGCATTTATATTACAGTTGTTTTGTTTGTAGCATCTTGACCTAACAAGCTGAAGTTCATTAAAAAACACTTCTGCTTCTAAATATAAACCCAAAAGATAATTTCAGTCCTCTTTTCATAACTATCATCTCTTATTTGCATACCCACAAACCTGTCATCAGCAAGAGAAGGTTTTTTCAACAAACATTCATTCATTCATTCATTCATTCATTCATTCATTCATTTTTTTAACCGCTTATTCCTGTCCCCAGGGTCATGGGAGAGCCATTGCCTAACCAGTGGCATAGGGCACAAGGCAGGGTCAACCCTAGACAGGGCGCCAATCCATCGTAGGGCACACACACACACACACACACACACACACA
>JAOVVH010000061.1:13400974-13415539 GCA_028566435.1 Scorpiodoras heckelii | reverse complement strand
TTACCGACTAAACTATCTGTACTGCTACTACATTTTAACATAGGCTTGTTGCTTGGGCAAAGTCAGAAATGACTAGCTAGGACTAGTTAGCTTGCTAACTCAACCTTTTGGCTTAAAACCACGGCAGTTTCCTTACGTACGAATAATCATCCTTGGGGGAAGATACAAATAAATAAGATAAAATAAATAAATGAGCCAATAAAAAGTCTGGTCAGCGGAATTCGTCGTTTGAAGTATAGGTAGTTACAGGAGCCAGGTTATATTTGTGTGTTCATTTATTTATTTTTTTTAAAACTAGCTAGTTAGCATGTTACGCCTGATTAGCAATGGTAACCGAGGTTGCTTATCTAGCTACAAGTTAACGTTAGGTATCTGATCTGATGTTAAGTAGGGATGGTTATTGTTAAACTAATAAATTAAGTATTTTTGAATAATTAAACCTGTTGCAGTGATGATTTTTAAAAAAAACTGTGATTACGTGACTTGTGTTGAAAAGGGTTAGCTAGTTAGCCAGTTCATGTTTACAGACAGTGAGGGATCAGGCGGAAGAAATGTGTTAAGCTGAAGCTAAGAGATCAGTAATGGTGGCATGGAGAGAGCTGTTCTGTGCTTTGTGTTTCGTTATTAAAAGGACACAGGTGTGGAACCTGCTGCTATATTATATTGCTGCCTTAGTGTTAATCTCAGTTTGGATCAGATGTGGGTTTGTACTACAGCAGTAATGGAGAAGCCACCTGTTCAGAGGGATGAGATGGATATCTCTGTGCATGCACTGACGATAACGCAGTACTTCTGCTTCCCTGAAGTAACAGGAATAAGTAAAGTTCAGTAACATCAAGGATAAAATGATTTGAACTGCTGTATGATTTTAACCTGATACTATTAACAGCCTATAGCTGATGATCACACTCAGGTGGTGTGTACTGTGTTGGCTTGCTTAGTGTAAGTTGGGAATCTTGCCAGGAGTCGTACATGCATCATACTATACCTTGTATTATGTATTTGCTTAACACTGCACAGTGAGCAGGGCGGCATGGTGGTGCAGGGGTAACTCTGTCCGGGAGCTACGGTTTTCTCCCGCAGACCAAAGACATGTAATCAGGTGAATTGGACACACTAAATTGCCCCAGGTGTGTGTGTGTGTGTGTGTGCCCTGTGATGGACTGGTGACCTGTCCAGGGTGTGTCCCTGCCTTCTGCCCAGTGAGTGCTGGCATACGCTCCAGCACCCCTCTGTGACCCTGCAGTAGGATACTTAGATAATTAATGAATGCACAGTGAGTTCCTGATATTTTTGTTTAGGATTGATTATAGCACCAGAAATGCAAAGAACCCCCTTTTGGTTATTATTATAAGTGACCGTGGCTCTTGCATTTAAAGGGTTTGCTCACTTTTGCATAGCGAATGTGTAGATATTAGACTTCCTTCTTTCACTTTGAGGAAGCTCTTGTATAATGGTGTACTCTTTACAGTTAACAGTCTTGTAAGACTACTGTCACACGGTATAAGATGATTCTAATAAAATCTTGCCCGAGGCCTATAACAGACTGTGGGATAACGTTCTCGGTGTCAGATTGTACAGTGAAGATTGTCTAACACTATATCTACAATAAAAAAAATTACTACTGTCTATTTATGTCATCATTCAGCTTGTGCAGAACATGAAGTCAAATAATCAGAAAAATCTTTTTAAAGTAAGCTTGAGGTAATATGGACTTTTTTCCTGTCTGTTAATGTTCTGTTTACAGTCCCCACATCCATAGGCATTTCTCAATACAAAGGTTTGGACTTGCATACTTGGTAGTACAGACTTGGTAAGTTTGACTTACGAGTACAATCTCCCGAGGATGGAAGGACACTGTACGGTCATTCTGCAATTGGAAAAGCAGCGTTCTGGACATCACCTGCTAGTGTGACCGCACATCTTCAAAAACCTCAGAGCAAATTTTCACGTAGCCTCTTTCATGATACATTAACCACATCCTTGAAGAATAATTAATGACATTCTCACCTTAAAAATTTATATTTTGAAACTAGCTGTGAGTTTTCTCCTCCCCCATGACACTGAGCTTGGTTCGAAATGCATTCTGGGAAACCTGACTGTCCCGAGTCCACACAAGTCCACCCGAGTCCACCTCCCTCTTGATAAAATGGGTGGAGCAAGAACACATCCAGGCAATTAAACTGTACTTGGCTAGATGCAGACTTTTGAATGAACAGTACTTAAGCTACGACTGATGACATTTCTCAGGTACCCAAAAAACACCAGTACAGACAAGAACACAGATTGAGAATTTGCTCACATTTATACTTGGCTCAGAAATTTCACATCATCTTATGCTATCCTCCTTTGGTGGCTATTAAATTGAGTGTTCACACTTCAGCGGTCACACTGATATTGTAATTTAAAAATAATTGTGTCATTGGCTGTATTTGGTTGAAGTGGCACTAAATCAGCTTCTGGTGAGCATGTCAGATTATGTTTTCTAAGACTGTTGATCTCAACTCATGACCAAAAAATCTTTTATGATATGAGAAAATTTTTCTGTGACAGTGAAATAAGGCTGACAATCATACAATGTAAAGCAGGCTTAAGATTACAGCTTAGAAACAAAGTGTTGTGGAATATGAGCTCTTGCTGTTTATGCAGTATATCAATATATAATTTTAAAAGATTTATTAAAGCTAATGAGATAACCCTAAAACTGTGTTGGACTATAAAGTTTCATTTAAAAGTGCTACTTATCTAAGCTACAGTACTGTATGTTTGTGTTTTGACAGGGTTCTCGTCTAGGACGATGACCACATCCTGCTTGCCTTGCGGGTTGAGGAAAACTCTGCTACTGGAGAAAAAGCAGAGGTAGAGCAGTAGAATGTAAAAAAGAGATGGGAAAAAGGGTGTGGAACTGTTGCCTGGGTGTCTCCACAGCTGTGCTGTATGGCTCCCTGGCCCTTTTTGTCTCCATTCTCCATAATGTCTTCCTGCTTTATTATGTGGACACGTTTGTGTCTGTTTACAAGATTGACAAACTTTCCTTCTGGGTGGGAGAGGTGAGTTAGTGTGTTCTGTTGCTTATGTAGACACATACAGGCATGAAGTTCACAAAATGCATCCGTTTATACCTAGATGAGTCATTTTGTCATTAAATATTTTTGACTTGCTCACTCAGACTGTGTTCCTGATATGGAACAGCCTGAATGACCCTCTGTTTGGTTGGCTAAGTGACCGCGCCTTCCTTAGCACTACTAAGTAAGTTCTCGTTTGTTCTCCCTGAACACATTAAACCAGAATGTAGAGTACAGCTGAACATATAAATGTTTAAAACTATAGTACAATAAATGTTATAATACAGACAACTATTGTTTTACTATTAAAAGAGCTTTATATTGTATGTCTTTGTTTGATGGTTCAGGTCTGGATCTCAGATCTCTTCACCTGAAGTGGTGTTGAAACGCCTCCAGTCTCTTGCCAGGAATGGGCCACTTTTTGCGCTTTCCTTCCTGGCCTTCTGGGTGGCCTGGGCCCACCCTGGACTGCAGTTCCTCATCTGCCTGTGCCTTTACGATGGTTTCCTCACACTGGTGGACCTCAACCACAATGCCCTGCTGGCTGACCTGGCCGTGTCTGCAAACGAGCGTACACGCCTGAACTTCCACAGCTCCCTGTTCAGTGCACTGGGCTCACTCTCAGTCTTCCTGTCCTATTCCTTCTGGGACAAAGATGACTTTATGTCCTTCAGGCTTTTTTGTGTAGCGCTGGCTGCCCTGTCAGTGCTAGGCTTTGCTGTGGTATCTCGAATTCTGCGCCACAGGTTCCAAAATGAGGTCCAGTCTCACAAGAATGGAGAAGAGGAATTACTCAAAGAGTATGTTAAATTTTTTTGTCTGCATTTTCTGCATTCATTTACAAAATCTGATTAATAGAGAGTGCTTTCAGGTTGTTTGGAGCCATGGTTCTCAAAGTGCCGTCCATGAAGCATAGTCAAGGGTCCATGATTTTCTTTATTCTGTTACTGTGGTGGAAATCACGACCCACCATTAATAGTTATTATATTTGTTACTTTCTTATAAATAGTATAACCTTGGTCTATTGCAGTCCTGATAAAATGTCACTTAATGTCAGCGTCAAAATGTCAATATTCAGTTAATAATATAACAAATTTTTATTAAAATTATTAAAAAGCATTTAGAAAAGTTTGATAAATACTGATCAGATACCTCTCTAACTACTTAATAAAAAATCCTAAATATTCCAAGCAATTGTTTTCTACATATGTAGAATATTTATTGTTTTCCTCCAACCTGAAAGACTTTGGTTTTCATTTACAAGGAATGTGAAAGCTGTGGAATCCATTATATACAGAAGATTTCAGCTGTAGCTGTTTGGTTTTACAGATGATACTGATACTGAGCAAAGTCATTGCACTGCAATATTTCGGTTAGTTTATTTACCTGTCATCGCTGGACGTTTGTAGCTTGCACACGCAGTGTAATACAAGTGTGAGCTCTGTCTTCTTGAAGTGTAAGCACTTTGGGGGGGAAAAAAGGCAGAAAAAATATAAGAACAGGTCTTGGTCTGCCTCACAGCCAAAATATATGAGGAAGGCTTCTCAGATTGCAGGCCTGTCCTGGTCCCCTATGAGCTTTTCTTTGTGAGCACAAGAGATTGAAATTGTCTTTTCAATTGTTACCTCCCTCCCTCATTTTTATTTCACTCATTCTGTGTCTCTCAGATTGTCTGTTGGCCAGGCTCCGTTTGCTCAGACTGAGAAGCCCATCACTCTTGGCGAGTACCTGAAGCAACTCTCCCGCCACAGAAATTTTATGTGGTTTGTTTCAATGAATCTTGTGCAGGTAAATATTGGTTTTGGATCCATGATTATGTGCTTTTGTCTATTCCTGAATACGTATTTTAAAACTTGCAGTAATTGACGCATATTGTTTTATTCATCCACAGGTATTTCACTGCCACTTCAACAGCAACTTCTTCCCTCTGTTTCTAGAGCACCTCTTATCAGACCGCATCTCTGCCTCCACTGGCTCCTTTCTGCTGGGTATGAGCATGTGACCCTTGTGGGACATTTGCCTAATTAAAATACTATTCATAAGACCTTAGGATATGACTAGTAATTGCTGCATTACTTTGCCTGTGAGTGGCTCATTGTGGAGCTAGCTTGTTGCAGTTGTGATTTTATATTCTCCTTGTCTGTTTAAGATGGAAAATACAGTAATAGGGTGTGACCATTCTCTGTTTTTAAGAACTAACATTGAAAGCTGTTGTTTGAGAATTTCCATTGCATTTTACAAGCAATTCTGACATAAACACTGTATTTTTTTCTGTTCAAAATTTCCAGGCATCTCTTACATAGCTCCCCATGTCAACAACCTTTACTTTCTGACATTAAGCCAAAAACTGGGTGTCTACCAGGTTGTCCGAGGCCTCTTTCTTTTAAAACTGGGCCTTAGTATAGCAATGCTGCTAGCAGGAGCAGACCAGGTCTACCTGCTTTGCTTATTTATTGCAAGGTAAGAGTACTGGAATACACAAGCACATCTAGACAAAGCATCTGTCTTTCACTTAATGTGCTCTTAAATGGTTTAAATAAATATGCTTATTGTTAACTTTGATTTTGGATGTTGGATATATAAACATGAATATAATAAATAAATATAAATATTGAATAGGAAATTTAGATTTAGTTGATTCTGTTGCTTGTATTTTTCTGTTGCTTGATTCATATACGCTAGTAACATAAGAATCACACCAAATAAAATCCCATAATACTTTTGAAGGACAGTCAACACATCTGTCTCCGCATTTCTCAAACCATTTAGTATCATCAGCATATTAGTACAAATATTAGATATATAATGTTAACAAAAGAAAATTTTTTTCTTGTTTAATAATTTTGCATAATGTATGATTGTGCTTTTTAAATTCTGTACTAAATCCGGTAACCTATATGAATCATTCTCTGCAGTAATCGAGTATTTACTGAGGGGACCTGTAAGCTGTTGAATTTGGTAATCACAGACCTGGTTGATGAGGATTTTGTGTTGAACCGGCGACAGCAAGCAGCCTCTGCACTGCTGTTTGGTATGGTTGCTTTGGTAACAAAGCCTGGCCAGACCTTCGCTCCCCTTATTGGTACCTGGCTGCTGTGTGTGTATACAGGTATGTATAAATGAGTGTGCTCAGTGGAGTAAAGATATGGTTTTCCAGTTTACATGTAGTCAGCTCCTTAACTGTTTGGACAGGTTTTGCTTCTGCACACCACCACAATGGATTTGAAATGAAGCAATCAAAATATGACTGAAGTGTGGACCTTCAGCTTTAATTCAAGGGTTTTAACAAAAATATTGCATTAACTGTTTTGAAATTACAGACAATTTTTCATAGTCTCAGCATTTTCAGAGGCTCAAAAGTAATTGGACAATTGACTGATAAGAAACGTGTGGCCCGTTTCCTCATTATTCCATGACAAATTCAAAATGTTGCATTTGCCTTTGGTGGCTGTTCATGGGTCCAAAGAGGTATCGATGCAAGTGAATGAGGCTATCATTAGGCTGAAAATACAAAACAGTCCTATCAGAGATATAGCAGAATCTTTAGGAGGGGCCAAATCAAGACCACAGAAGGCAGCTACGTTTATGGCATTTGGCAGACACAATTATGCAGAGTGACTTACGTTTTTCTCATTTATACAACTGAGCAGATGAAGGTTAAGGGCCTTGCTCAAGGGCCCAACAGTGGCAGCTTGGTGGTGCTGGGATTTGAACTCATGACCTCCCAATCAGTAGTCCAGTTGTCTTAACCACTGGGCTACCACTGCCCACAGCTAAAGTGGGTGATGGCAGTATTCTTTCCTTGTTGAATAAAAACCCCTTCACATCATCTAGCCAAGTCAAGAACACTCTGGAGGAGGTAGGTGTATTATTGTCAGAGTCAACAATCAAGAGACACCTTCTTCAATGTAAATATAGAGGATTTTCTTCATGATACAAACCACTGATAACACTCAAGAAAATTCTGTGTACTGTTACACACCTAGTAATAGACTAGGAAGTGTAATATAAAATTATTAGTGCTGTCGCTCGATTAATTTTTTAAATCACGTTAATCGTGCGATTAATTTTTTTAATCGTGGTTTTCACTCACATTTTGATTTGTGTTGTACATGCAGGTCGGCATCATAGGACCATTGAAATTGTTGATACCGTTTATCACTGGTCTATTTTAAGAGAAACGACTATTGAATGTTGCCTCATTATTCACTTGACTTTATTTGATAAAAGTGAAATATTAATATTGTCTTTTGTTTATCTGATATACTGATTAGAGTTGGAGTTTAATTAAAGGCATTGATTCGCCAATTAGAGTAACGCGACACGTTGCAACCGACAACCAAGTTTACATTCCAACCAAAACAAACATTAAAAAGTTAAAATACATTGCCCACAGTTCATAGATGTTTCATCACATTTATTTCAAAAGTGCCTACATCATATAAAATGAGTCTGAACAGCGTTGTTTATCATATTAAATACAGCCAAGTGCTGTCTTGTAGAACAGAAACAATCAGCTGTCCACTGTTGATGACGTTGCACGGTGTTTCAAATAGAGCCATTTTAGTGACCGAGTCCCCTGTGAAGTGCCCTTGGGATTCTGTACCCTGTGCAGTGTGTACTAAGCAGAGATACAGATTCTGAACACTTGGAATGCAGCCTAAAACGAGTAATGTAACAGTCAATTACGTGTTCACTCACAGCGCCACTGGTTTGCTTAATTTGACAAATTTTTAATCTGCGTAATAATTTTTTTGTGGTGTTAATTTTTTTAATCGCGATTAATGCTTTAACGCGTTAATGCATTCGTTAACGCGTAAATTTGACAGCACTAAAAATTATATTTAATTCTTTGAGGAATACCTTTAGTTAGGGGTCGGGGTCAACACTTTCTTAGCACAGCTTGAGTAAAGTCTTGTTTCCCCTTCCTAAGGTGCCAAACATTGCACAGAACCTCTGTCCCTCTCTTTACCTGAATAACTCAGATGGCTTCAAGTTAGATGATACAATTACCAGAGATATCATTGGACAAGGATCTCTGTTACCCAGTACACTTTTGAGCCACCTTGTGTTTGCACAAGGGGTTTGCTATTGACAGTCCATGACTTGCATAGAAAGTCTAACATGGCACCAGTCAAGATCAGATCTGAGATGATCCTTCCAATCATGCTCCTCCAGGCATGTTCTTCATTCCTAACTTGAGCATCCCTGAGTATTACTATGGTTTTGGTAGCGATGAGTCCTGGTAACTCTAATCCATACAGAGTACATTTAAGCTTAATTATACCTTTCATGGGGGTCTTTCGAAGTGTTCTTTTTCCGACCTCAGATCTGTTCACTATAGGTACGCTGTGTGGTTCACTAATGTACACTTTCAAAACAGTTTCTAAACAGTTAATGCAATATTTTTGCTAAACCCCTTGAATTAAAGCTAAAAGTCTCCACTTCAGTCACATCTTGACTGCTTAATTTCAAATCCATTGTGCTGCAGTTCAGAGGCACAAAAAAACTTGTCACTGTTCAAATACTTATTGATCCCACTGTATCATTCATGTTTTTTGCACTGGTAAGGAATAAAATCAACTTCTGCATGTTAAAACAAAGTAATACAGTGTCTTGCATAATTATTCACTCCCCTCAAGTGTTTTCACATTTGTGGTGTTACAACTTAGAATTGAAATAGAATTAATTGGGATTTTTTTTTACCATATAATTTAAACATGTCTAGGATTTATAGGTACAGAATATTAAATGATTACATTGTATTGATTCCAGATCACTAGTAAGTTATAAGGCAACAAAATGTGCACACAGTTAGAGGGTGAATACATACATATAGCACTTTATTTCCCTCACTTTCAGTACCTGTTAAGTATCTTGTATATGGTACTTGGTGGTACATGATTACTTTGCCTTGCATAACCTGGCATCATATAAATGATTTTTGATTTGCCAAACCTAAAGCAGAAAATCTTAGTGGTACAAATGTATGTATTAAGGATATTTATTACTCCTTCAGTTTTATTTATTCACAGAAAGTTTAATATTAATTCACCTGTTTGGTTGAAGTCACATATTTGTTTTTTATTTCAGTGCAAATACCTTTTTTGGACAGCTTTATCTGTACTGTTCTCATAATTTTTCTCTAGGTTATGACATCTTTGAGAGTGGTCCTCGTAAAGACTCAGTGGCAGCTGTAGGTATCTCGGGTACAGAGAGCTCTATGCCGCTGCGTCAGGGCTGCTTTTATCTACTGGTGTTTGTGCCCATCTCCTGTGCCCTGCTGCAACTACTGGCTTGGTCCCGCTTCACCCTCCATGGTCGGAAATTACGGGGCATTAAAGCCGTGAGGCAGGGTGCTCAACACCTCATTGATGTGAAAGCCATCTAACACTGCCCACTCCATTCTTCACTGCCTCATTCTACACTGACTCAGGATGGAGGCTGGTATCGCTTATATAAGGAATGTGTGACAATGAAATCTTAGTGAAACCAGTCTTATTTTCTTATGATGAATCATCTCCATGTCTATATTTATAAACGAAATGACCTAGGGACCAAATATGAACTGTTAAAACAATCATGTGGTATGGGACCATATGGGAAGGTAATATTTCTTCCCCTTTGACTGCACAATATAAGATTATAGTTGGTTATTGTAGCCCCTAAATTGAACAATGGTTTACCTACTAAGCTTTCATCTTTTCTGTAAAAATCATAGGCTGTTTTCCTATTTATTTACCAATTTTATAGTGTGCTAATCTCGTAATAAGCATTTTGCGAGTACGGTACTCAGAAGCAGTTTAGATCTATTGGATATAAACTGCATGACCTTCTTTGGAGTTTACATTGATTAATTTGCACCAGTTTTATTTTTATCCCCACAGGAAATTTTAGTGGTACACTAATTCTAGAAAGGTTTTATTCTCCCTCCCCCATTTGTTGTGTACTTAAAAATTACTTTTACCAAGATTTTTACCCTGTCCCGGAGTATGATATCAGTTACACCAGTAAGTGACATTTCGAAAATTCGACATTTTCATTTTAAAACAGCCATTTTGAAATATGCTTAATTTTAAGACACTGACTGATTTATACAAATGCTATAGTAACTTCCCAAAAATGGAAAAAAGACAGTTTACAGTACTGTACTTTTCTGTATTTTTTAGTGACTGATATTTAAGTTTATTGTTTGTTTTGAGTTCATCGAGATGGTTTGTAACTCAGGAAATTGAACATTAATGTTTTAATCTTTCTTGGTAGTGGTTCATACATTCATATCAGTGTTGTTTCAAGTATTAATTCTTGATCTCTGCTAAGTTTTGGCAAAATTAATAATTCATTCTGTAATTAATTCTGTAATTCTCTTTGGAGGGTTGAGGAATGTCAGTAGTTGGACACCGTTGATCTATTTTAACATTAATATTTCTTGACATTAGTTAATATAAATAATATTTGTTTTTTCCTTACTTGCTCCTATGGTGTCCAGTGAAACATTTTAACTCTATGACCTGGAGCAAAATAGATTAATTGTGAGCTACACAGGTCAATAAAGTAGGTTTTTACTTTTTAAACTGATTTTAAACTTTTCTCTCTTTTTTTGCTGAGTTTTATCTAACCATGATATGATTGTTAGCCAGTGGAATGTAATGATTCATTGTCTAAAATCATCAGTGCTTTTAAACTCAGTCTGTTTTTGTATGTGAAACATATGCTCTTTCATATTTAATGCATACTTTCAGGTTTTATATAGTTCTGCTAATTTTAAATGATATTTCCTGGAAATAAAGCTCTCCACATTCCACAAGGATACTCTCACAGGAAAATAAGTTCTTCTAGCACCCTAAAGTAGTGGTGTCCATGTTTTTTATTTATCTATTTATTTACTTTAATTTTGATAGAGTAGCAGAAATCACCCCCCCCATTATTAGTGTCTGAGTTCTTGTAATTATTAGCCTGTTTGTTTTTTTCAATTAAATTTAATGTGTTCTAATAAAACTTTAATAACTCAAAACTAACTAAAGAAAACTTCAAAATAATGTCAATTTATGGTCAAATATACGGTATCCTGTTAATGAAAATTTCAGGGGTAAAAGCTCAGCGACTCCAGTATATAAAAGAAATTACTATACATATTTAATTTGTGAGCCTAATATTTAAGTAGTTGGATTATTATTGGATAGGATCCATGAAACCTATTTTACAGTTAAATGGTCTCTGAAAAAAAAACTATTTAAGAATGACTGCCCTAAATGTTTGGTCACTTTGGCCTGCTTTGGGAAACTGTTAAATCATCCCAGCAGTGCTGACAATTTGCTATACATCTCCAGAATAAAAATGCTCTTCTTTACTATTAGTGTAGCCTGCCTTGAATGAGGGCTCAGAAACTGACAAATGTATATCCCAAAACTGTGTAAAATATCTACACTTTCTTTTCAGTTATTTAATCTCAATTTCATTCCTTCTTCTTCTATCACCACATTGTTTATCTGGACATACTGGAGATGATTTCTCCCATCCTGAATAAGTTAAGAAGTTAAATAAGATGCGACACAATTTGACTTGTGTGTGTCTGTAAATGGGGGTAGGGAGACAGCAGTGGGAGCATTGTTAGGTATAAATGACTCTCTTTAAGAGAGGCCCAGCTGATCACAGAGAAAGATTTAAGATCACCATTTTTAAAGGTAGCTTTCCTTAGAGTGGACAATACACATCTCAGATATCTATTTATTATTATTGTTTGACATTATTATATGTTGTTGTTATGTTTAGTATATGTGCGTCAGCCTTTTCTAATCACAGCTTTCCGAGTGACCACTTCGATTTTCTGTCTGGCCCTTTAAATACATCTTCTTCCTGTTTAAGCCCCGCCTCTTTATGTATAAGCGCGGTGACAGATCACGTGACTGTCGGAGTGCTTTATTGGTGGGAGGAGGGAAGTGTGTGTATATGTGTGTGTGTGGGAGAGAGAGAGAGAGAGAGAGAGAGAGAGAGAGAGAGGTGTGTTGTGTTGTGTTGAAACTCAGTTCTGTTCCTGCATTCCTTCCCTCATCAAAGGCCGTGGATAAAGATCGGTGGAAATGATAAATGATATCATGGTGAGATAGGACCGTGTCTCCGAGTGATCCACGGTGGGACAATCTCAGGAATTTACAGCGAGGACAGATTGGAGGAAATGTGCAGTGTTACGTTACCCGTTTGACGCCTTGTGGACAGTAAAGGCGAGAGGCTGCTTTTAGCCAGGGACGGGTTTTTTTTTTTCATTTTTAAAGAGGAACGCAAGATGGCAGATGACAGGAGTGAATAACGAGGACACCACGGCGTCGTTCCCTTTAAAATGTAAAGGATCGCCGGAAGATTTTGGCTGTATTTCCCAACTGGACACATTGTACTTATTCGCTTCGACCGGATACCAAAAAAAGGAAACCCGGTTTTGTCTCCCAACAGTACGGACCTGATATCAAAGTAGGTTAATGTTATAGCTCTTGAAACCACTCGCTAGCTGGATATGGCAGATCTGTCCATTTAGTCCACCTACAACAGACTGCTTGGTAAGCCTTTAAACCTTTTTATGGCCGTTTTTATCAAGAAAAGCGAAGGGACTCCTTCATTCCTGTTTTTAGACCCCAGATCACTAGTCCGCTTTTAGTTAGTTTTCAGTAGCTAATGCTAGAACATCGCTTATAGAAAATTGTAACTAAAATGAAAGTAACCTAGGCCATAGATGGTGAAAACTAGATTGCACAAGCATGACGCACTGTAGCTTTAATGTGAAGGACAGTAGCACTACCCGGTGTTAGTAGCTATATTACAGAGGTCTTATTCTGATACGTTGCCATGATCTAATCCGGAGTTGTTTTAATAAAATAAACCCTAGTTAACAGTAGATGTTAGTTAGTGTTCAAAACATCGGTCCAATAACAACTCAAAAGTCTTATCGCCGCGCTGGAAAGGCCCATAAACGTACCTTCACCTACTAAGGGAGGAACTGCCAAAGCATATCATTCAGATGTGTCAGCAGATTAGTCTGTTCATTATCGTCACCCATGATTGAGTCACTGTGACAAAAAAAAAGACTGATCATACTTGGGTAATAAGAACTAGGATGTATTTGAGTGCACTTGACCATAAGAAACACCACTGACGTGTATAAACATGCTCGGATTAGTAGATTAGTGAGACTTCGGTGATATAATGTGGCATCAAGTTAACTTCATGATCTCAAGCAGTGCTGCTGTGCGGTTTTCCCTTTATAGAAATATTAATGCCTTTGAAAGCAGGCCTTAATACACACTGGTTGTACACATTGGTTATTATCACCCACTAGATGAAGCAGGAGCAGGTTTTGTCTTTATGGGTTTATAGGAGTCGTGGTCTCACGTCTGTGCATCTACAAAAAGTTCTCACCCTTTCACACGTCAATAACTTGAATCTTTAGACGATCTGAAACCCGGAAATGGCTGAAACCTGGAAGAATTGTTTGGAAGAAGAGCTCATATGCCCGATCTGTCTGCATGTGTTTTCGGAGCCGGTTCAGCTGCCATGCAAGCACAACTTTTGCCGCGTGTGTATAAACGAAGCCTGGGCCAAGGATGCGGCCATGGTCCGGTGCCCGGAATGCAACAACGCCTACAGCCAGAAACCGGCTCTGGAGAAAAACCACAAACTGTCCAACATCGTGGAAAAGTTCAACGCGTTGAACATAGAGAAAGCCCCGTCTGTGCTGCACTGCATCCTGTGTCGCCGCGGGCCACCGATGCCTGCCCAGAAAGTGTGTCTGAGGTGCAAGGCGCCGTGCTGCCAATCACACGTACAGACGCACCTCCAGCAGCCCTCATCCAACACGGGACACCTGCTAGTGGAGGCGGCCGAGGCGCGGGCATGGAGCTGCCCGCTGCACCACGAGTACCGGCTGTACCACTGCGAGGCCGAGCACGCTGCTGTGTGTCACTACTGCTGTGTAGCCAGATGTGCGCCACATCACGGACACGCCGTCTGCGATGTCGAGCTGCGGCGCAGTGACATCCGGGTAAGAAAACAAACACCCAACTAAATCTTTGTTACTTTTTGCTTTGTGATCAGTGAAGCCTTGTTTATACCTGGTATTATAATACAATAGTCTATATATGCCTTAGGTGAACAGGCAAGTGGAAAGGCAAGATATTTTTTCGGGGTGTAACCCAGTACCATGATATGTTTCTGTATCTAGGCTGTATCAGGATGTAAACCCAATATAGATGTGTCCCAAACCGGAAGGTGTTTTTTTTTTTTAAATCAAATATCAACCCTACCTCTGTGCCTCTGTAAAACACTGAGGGGAAATCCGAGACAAAATACCCGCGTTGTTAAAATCATCTGTAAATTCTGACACTGACGGTTCCTCAGCTTCCATCAATCAAAACCACAAATAGTCTTAAGTAGTGATTGTGTGTGTGTGTGTGTGTGTGTGTGTGTGTGTGTGTGTGTGTGTGTGTGAGAGAGAGAGAGAGAGAGAGAGAGA
>JAOVVH010000061.1:13357481-13385126 GCA_028566435.1 Scorpiodoras heckelii | reverse complement strand
GTCCCATTGCCACAGGTGTATAAAATCAAGCACCTAGCCATGCAGTCTGCCTTTACAAACATTTGTGAAAGAATGGGCCATTCAAAAGAGCTCACTGAATTCGAGTGTGGTTCTGTAATAGGATGTCACCATTGTAACAAGTCAGTTCATGAAATTTCTTCCCTCCTAGATATTCCACAATCAACTGTGAGTGGTATTATTGAAACGTGAAAGTGTTTAGGAACCACAGCAACTCATCCACGAAGTGACAGACCATGTCAAGTTACACAGCGAGGTCGCTGAGTGCTGAGGCACATAGTGCATAATAGTCACCAATGCTCTGTTGTCTCACTAACTGCAGAGTTCCAGATGTCCTCTGGCTTTAACATCAGCACAAACATTGTGCACCCAATGCTTTATGGCATGGATTTCCATGAATGAACAGCTGCATGCAAGCCTTACATCACCAAGCACAATTCCAAGTGCAGGTGGAGTGGTGTAAAGCACACCGACAATGGACTCTGTATGTTCTGTGGAGTGACGAATCACACTTCTCAGTCTGACAGTCTGATGGATGAGTCTGAGTTTGGCAAAGGGCAGGAGAACGTTAACTTCCTGACTGCAATGGGCCAATTGTAAAGTTTGGTGGAGGTGGGATAATGCTATGGGGTTGTTTTTCAGGGGTTGGCCAAGACCCCTTACTTTCAATGGAGCGAAATCTTAATGCTTCAGCATACCAAGACATTTTGGACAATTGTTTGCCTCCAACTTTATGGGAACAGTTTGGGGAAGGCAATTTTCTGTTCCTGCATGACTGTGCATGACAAATCAAGGTCCATAAAGGCATGGTTGGGTGAGTTTGGTGTGGAAGAATTTGACTGGCCCATACACAACCCTGATCTCAACCCCATCAAACATCTTTGGGATGATCTAGAACGGAGATTGTGAGCCAGGCCCTCTTATCCTACATCAGTGTCTGACCTCACAAATGCTCTTCTGGTTGACTGGGTAAAAGTATTTGGACACCTACACATTACACCTACAGGAGCTTTTATAACATTCCATTCTAAATCCATAGGCATTAATATGGAGTTGGTCCCCCTTTGCAGGAATAACTGGAAAAATTGGGGTGTTCTAAAACTTTTGACCGGTAGTGTATATATACTTGTTTACTGACAAAACATCAGATAAAAGGGGCAGGTGCTTGTAATTTTATTAGGTAGGGCATGACTAATTTCTAGCATTATCATAGCTCAGGGTAGCCTGAATTCAGGTCTACTAGATTTAGCTTTGGATATTCCAAGTTTATGACTAAGCACTTTTGTAAGTCGCTCTGCATAAGAGCATCTGCTAAATGCCATAAATGTAAATGCTCGGATGAAAAGGAGAGCATCTGTAATGTCTCAGGATCAGTACACAGTCTCTGTAATAATGTCTTTCTTAGTAGTGCAACAGTATAATGTTTGTTTCAGTCATAGAAAGTCATACAGAGTCCCAGGTTAGGTAAATACATAAAATCATATAATGCTACTGTGTTGATGATTTTAGGACACACGAGGCGATAACTGTAAAGCTAGCTTGACATCAACTAGCAAAGGATTTGAAGATTTGTACTGTACTACTTTTGATATTCAGTTTCTACACAAACCCTGAATATCTTGAAAATCTGTGTGCTGTTCTCTGTACTATAACCTTGACATGGATTTCTCTTTTTGCCATATAGGGATGCAACAAAGGTTTGAACACCAAATGGTAAAAATGTTTTTTAAAAAAATAAACAAATAAACAAACAAATGAAATTCTATATTAAACCATTTTAAAAAGTATAATAAATAATAAAGAAAATATAGAACACTTTATCAGAAAAGGATCCTATTTGGAGTTTTCTATTGCCAGGTTGAGCACCACCTGACAGTAACATCCCAGTCAATGTGTAGACCACATACTAACAGTTTGAGATTTTGTGCTATTTCTTATAATTATGGCCTGCTTGGTTTTGTGGAGCAATGTCTTCTTGAGAGGACATGGAATTGCCAATAAAATTGTAATAAAATAAAAGTGAGGTTCTTTTATCCAGTTGCTCTATTATTTATAATGTATTACTATATCTGGCCTATATTAAATGTGTATATATAATGTGAATAACACTGATTCTAAATGAATGTGAACTCTATCAGCTATTTCTTTTGATAAAGACATAATAAATAATCTTTTTTGCTTTTATAGTAAATATAACATGGCTTGCCTTTGTGCAGTTTTGTTGCCTTTGACGATAACAATAAACCATGAACTTTGAATCTAGCACCCAGTCTGCCACTTCTCTTCTCCCCACAGCCAGACAACTGCAATATTCCTTACCAGTTTTCCATTTTATATCCATTCTAATTTTTGTGGATATCTTGAAGTCACCAGTTGTGCAATAAAAGTAAAAGTAAATTGATAGATAGCTATTGATCACAGCAGTATCAAAGCTTGCTAAGGTACCGGTAGTTAAAGAAAGTCAGTTCAGTCTGTAGTCTGCTTTACCAGTGGACCAGTTGAAAGGGTTCTTAGAAGTACAAATTACATTGTTTACAATATGCTGTTTTTTTTCTGTTTGAAAGACACAGGATCAGTGACAATAAACTAAAATCTGCAGTAACTAGTCAACTAAAGAAGGTATCCCACAATAATTTACTCACAAGTTGTTCATAATATATAAAATGCAAATAACAAAACTGCTTTTAAATAAACATACATATTTATGAAACTGAGTGATACATGTGATGTGTGTTCTGAGATGATTCTCTGTTCATTACTGCACTCTGTATAAACATAAACCAAGAGATGGAAGAAGCAAGTGGAGGGATGATACAAATGAAGCAATGAGTTTATATTCCTTCATTTGATGCAACTTTCTCATCTCATTTCAATTCATAATGGTTTAAAATAACTTAATAATTTTATATCCACAAAATATTTATATATTGAGCAGGTGCTTAAGCACTCAAAGCCTACAGCCACATACCTCAGACTGAAGTGCAAAATAAAACTTTAAAGCCATCTGTACTTTTTGTCTTTCAGGTTTTGTTACTGGCGTTCATAAAAATAATTGTGCATCACTACAACAATATAGCAACAATATTGAGAAATAGTTAGAGGGTTCAGTAGGTTGGGACTCCAGGTTGCTGGTCGAAAGGTTAGGGGTTTGGGCTGCTGCCCTTCGGCCCTTAACCCTCTGCTCAACCCAGCACTTGTAGTATCAGTACCTAGCCCAGTTAATGGGAGGCTTGCTTCAGAAAGGGCATCTGGCATAGAACCTGTGCCAGATCAAAAATTCAGACCTGATCCGCTGTGGCAACTCCAAGAATGGGACCAGCCAAAAGAGAGAAAAAAAATGGAGCAATAATTAATATGGAGTGTAATAAGTAATAAGGACACTCTGCTGTTTCAGCAGTTTTGTTCCACATGTTCAGTAAAAGAAGCTATTCATAAGCTACAGTCTTAAATCAAAGGTGTGCCCTTGTGATATAAAACATGTCTATGATTTTATTATTCTTTGAGCAGCTTTTCCTCTTGTCTGTGTCCTAAGAACAGTCCTTGACAACTATTGCTGCCTGCCAGTCAGTTCACAATAAATACAACAAATGGTATAGTGTATTTAATTCAATGTTTTAAATACATTTCTTTTAATTGCTCTGGTTTAAAGACTTTTTTGTGGGGAAATGCTTGACTCCAATGAATAGAATATATGACTATACCCAGGATAATCTGAATCAGCAAGAGATTTTACTTGTATTTTGAATACAAATTCTCTTCTAAAACAACAAGTCTAATTTGGTTAGATGTGTGCAGTGGTAAATATATTGAAATCAAGATTATTGTTTAATTGGTTATATTTAAAAGGTGATTGCTTAAAATTATGTTATATGATTTAAAAAGTAAACTTTGTTTTTTAGGCTTCAATATAAACTAGCTGTATATAGCAGCATACAATAGCAGCATGAATCTTGTTTATGTGTATTTTCCCCAAACTCCTTTCCCCCGAGGGCAATCCATCAACTAAGCATTGATACACATCAACAAAATCTCAGACTCTGTCCATCAAAAACAGCTTTGCTTCAGAGTCAGCCATTTACACCACAGACAGAGGGGACAAACAGGGCCTTTTCCTGAATGAGCAGAGTTCAGAAGGGGTAGTGCACTCTCAGACTCTTCATTCTTGCTTGTTTCATGGGCAGATGGAAGGAAAGGGCTCGAGATAAGAATTCTGGCCTGCTAGCGAGGATGCACAGGGATGTGGGGCGGCTTGTTTAATTGCCTGTCTCAGAGAGGCAGATACTGAAAGGATTTATTCAGGCTTAATAAAGCCTGCGTGCCTCGCCAGACTGCATGTGTCAGCTTGAGAATGTCACTCAAAGAAGCTGAGTGTGTGGAATCAGTGGAACTGGCTGGGCATGTTCACATTCAGGCATGCTAGTAACTGTGGAGATGCAGTCCTGATATGTTTCATGGCCTCATAAAAAAATCCAAAACAAAACTTTAATAAATATTACGAGAAAACCTCAGGAGAGTTGAGGAAAGGAAGTGTAGCATAAACCTTTTTCGTCTTCTTATATTTTAACACTGTGGACATGAAAGAAAAGACTCTACTCCTACAGAGACAGAGATAGAGTGGCTGTCAGACTACCAAAAACTGAACGTCTTTAAGATTTAGATTTTATCATCAGAATAAAAAGCAGATATTTCCTTTGAAAATAACAGGACTATTTAGTATTTGAAGCACAAAGCTTCACTTCATACAGCAGGATTTTCTCATACACCAGTACACTTTCCTAGTCTTTTTATTTATTACACTTTTTGTTACACACCATTTCTGCCACTTTTCTTGAATACTATAGGCATGCATATTATAGATTAATAAACAGATTTTCTATTTAAAAATAAACAGCGCCACCTGTAGTGATAATGATAAGCATCCATGATAAATCTTGTTATTTTGTCCGAATATTCAAAATACACTAAACACCTAAGAAAACAGATGAAGGCTTTGGATGAAGTGTGCTGCAGTATATAGGAAACCACCTGAGTTCAGTCAACACCATCTGTTTCCTTGCTTACTGGGGGATGGTAGCCAAGAGAAAAAGATATATGACCTCTGGAAGAGCAACAGAGAATAAAGTGAAGCAGAACAAATCAATTAAAAAAAACTAAGATGCCAAATAATCTCACAGAACTTTATTTTATGTATATCTTTCATTATTACACATACAACAGCAATAGATTCAGAGGTACCACAGGAAGATGCTCAAACTATTATTTATAAATATACCAGTTACTTCAGTTTCATATTAATGTGTTTGCAAAAAAGTTTGTTAATTTCCAAATCATGTGCATTTGAGTGTTAAGCACATTTCATATCCTGTCATTTGAAATTGCACACGAAATTTGGAGGTTAATTCAGGTTCAAGCTCATAATAATCTTTTTCAGGGCTTTCTATGAAAAGTGATATTAAAGCCTCCTACAATTTCAATATGTTACAAAAATATACTTAGAAAAAGAATAATGCAGTCAAAAATATTGCATTGAAAGGTAGGGTGACAAGAATAGTCATCAAAGACAGAAAGCATCAGTCACAGATGATTCCAAAGTAGAGGTGTAACACAGTATTAGACTCAAAATGTTTTGGAAATTTAGTGTCAGCTTAAGGATGACCTGGTCTTCACTTTAAATTAGTGCTGTCACGAGATTAATTTTTTTTAATCGAGGTTTTAATGCACATTTTGATTTGTGTGGTACATTCAGGTAGCCATCGTAGGACCATTGAAAATGTTGTTGCCATTTATCGCTGCTCTATTTTAAGAGAAACGACTGTTGAATGTTGCCTCATTATTTACTTGAATTTATTTGATAAAAAATAAAATATTAAAGATGATTGATGTTTTTTCATTTATTTTTATTTAAAGGGAACTGCACAGTGTGTAGGGAGCGAGGGAACATGGGTATATCACTTCACTGGAAGTTCTGTTGTGCTGCTGCTACACGATTGTCTGATTCGATTTTACCTCAGAGATCTGATGCTGCAATGGAAGGGAAGGAGTTTGTGTACGTGTTATGCGGATCTGTCGCCTTTGTCGTCTCCGTCGCTCATTAAACTGATGTAACATACAAAAATATAGCAACCCGAAAAGAGCTACAACTTCTTTGTTCTCCATTGTTCCTTTCAATCTTTAGCAATGTTTATGATAGATAACGAACTAGATCAGAGCACTGTGCACAAGATGAGACAACCAAAATACAGTTATTTTTATGTATTTTAAATAAAGTTAAAATACATCACCCACAGTTCATAGACGTTTCATCACATTTATTTCAGAAGTGCCTACAGCATACAAAATGAATCTGAACAGTGCTGTTTGATTTATCATGCCAAAGTACAGCTGAGTGCTGAAATGGTGGCTCGTTCCGGAGTCTGTTCGCTGTTGATGACGCTGCAGGGTGTCCAAATAGAGCCGTTTTAGAGCCCGAGTTCCCTATGAAGAGCCCTTGGGATTGTGTACCCTGTGCAGTGTGTTGGGAGCAGGGATACAGATTAGGGACACTTGCGATCGAAATGCAGCCTAAAACGAGTAACGTAACGGTCAATTTCGGAATGTTTGTGTTCACTGACGGCGAAGTTTTAATCTGCGCTAACATTTTTAGTGGTGTTAATTTGTTCAATCGCGATTATTTCATTAATGCATTAATTTGACAGCACTGGTTTAAATATGAAGACAGAATATGCTTATGCAAAACTGTACCAATAATCAGGCTATTAAAATGCTCCCAAAACAATACTTTTTTTTGTTTTGTTTTTAAATATACATTCTGACAAATGTCTGACAAAATGTTAAGCAATAATAAGACAAAAGCTTTTAAGAAAGAAGAATCTGAAAGCTGAGAATATAAAAATGGACAGGGGTCCTTGTATGAATTTTCTTTAAGCACAGAAGAAATATATTTATATTTATTTACTTATTTATTTGAAGAGATGTCCAAATAACCCAAATCTTTTCATTTGTAAAGCTGTACATACATGACATGTTTTTACACACAGAGGTACATGCTGCTTTTCCTGGAGCGAATGAACAGGGAGTATGCAGGTCTACTTCCTTTTTGCGTTCACACTTTTACAGACCCAGTTCATGCCATCCTGATACATACAAAACAAATTGGCATGTTAACATAATGTACAACTGTACAATCCATATTTTCCTGTTTTGTTCACAAAATATAAGTTAAATACAAACTATAAATTACGAGCAAGCAGTGGTAAAAGAGCCGTGAAACCCTTCTGTGCGTTTATGACTTATAATTACCTGGACACCCTCACCAGTGAGGGCTGAGCAGGGCTGGATCTGCCATACTCTGTCTCGGATGGTGTGCAGGTTCAGTCCCTCAGCGATTTCAGATGCAGGGGCTGCAGTCAGGAGGTCTTGTTTATTAGCAAAGATGAGAACAGGAACCCCGCTGAGCTTCTCCTCATCTAAAAGCTCAGCCAGCTCCTGTGAAGAGCAAACCAACACCATAAGTGCAGTAGTATGTTTTAAATTCACAGTAAAATAACAGCAGGTGACGTTAGACCCATGGAATTACCTGCCCTGTTTCTTCAAATCGTTTGCGATCTGCACTGTCGATGACATAAATCTGAAAAAAAAAAATTAAAGATTTAGTTATTGATTTTCAAAGAAAACTTAAAGTGCTTTAATGAGAAAAGGTGCAGGTTACTGCACTGCACTCACCAGAAGATCTGTATTCTCAAAGTAGTTCCTCCAGTAGGGCCTGATCTTACGCTGTCCACCAATGTCCCACACATTCAGTTTGAAACCCTGAGACTGAACACTCTTGATGTTGAAACCCTACAAGGATCATAACATGTGCAAAAAAAAAAAGAATCAAAACTAAAACATGAGACTAAAAGACTTTTTTAAAAAAAAAGGAAACACGTGATGTCTTATATTACAGTGTGTTCTTTGATTTTCACTCATTAGACAATCAGACGTGTTGGGAGCAGAGAAGACACTAGTGTGCAGGCCCAGGGTTGGGATCCTGAGCTCTGTGACTGACCTGTGTTGGTGTAATGTGGCTGATATCCTCTGAGGCTAGCTGTTTGAGCAGAGTAGTCTTACCACCGTTGTCCAACCCGAGAAGCAAAATGCGGACCTCCTGGTCCGGGGTACTTTTCAGCTTTCGCAAAATTGATAGCAAACCCTGAAAAGCGAATCCAGCAGTTTTAGATTAATCGGGTTACACTTATGCAACATGCCTCGATGTTTCTTTAAGGGCCCGAGAGTAAACACGAGCTCAGCCATAAAGCTGATAAACCGCATCTATCCATCCACCAGCCATCAATCCTTCCTCATCAGTATAGTGTACTATTAACGATCAGCACGCACAAACTCTACCATGATTAGCTTTGGTTCGCCTTTTCCGATTCTGACCCAAGCCACTGGATCCGGTCTGTTATCTAAACACCTCCACCGGTCAATAATGATGCTGTTTACGGCTAGCGAGTTAGCTATTAGCTAATCTCAATAGAGATTTAGCGAGGAGTGATGCTCATCTTATTCGGTACGTATAATCAACCGTACAACAACACATCATTTGTCCTCGTCAGGATCGACGGATCAGACGGTTGTTGCACCGTCACGGCTGCTCTGATCGATCTCTACGCAGCGTGTCTGATATACAGCGGGAAAGCTTGTTATTATAACGGGGTTTTAACTCACCATGTTGTGACTGTGCCGCCTCGAGACGCCTCCGCGTTACCAAGGGCGGTCAGTGACGTAATACGCACGTAAGACGTACGCAAAAAAGGGGGCGTGGTTTCATGAGCACAAGGCGGAAGGAGGACTTGTGTGAAAATAACCGTAACCGTGATAAATATCCAAGCAGATGGTTCTGCGTGAAAAGAAATGGTTTAAGTGACACTAGGCTAACTCGTAACGCTGTGGTGTTTACGAACACAACACGTAATATAGTTTTGGGTTTCTTCAAAACTAACGGCTATTAGTTAAAAGTGAAGTAGGCTATGAAGGCTATAAGCACGTTTTCACGTTGTGTGGAAAGAGCGGCTGTGTGCTGATAAAGTACAGAGTGACAGTTAAACACTGGTGTGTCACCGTGGATATCATCGGCAGTGCGAAATCCACCGAAATCAAGTGATCAAGTGTAGTAATTCATCGGATTGCCTAAGCCCAGGTATCCGCCCGTGTCCGGGATTGGCAGCGGAGATGCCACGTGCTTCCGGGAGCCTACAGGAACTTGCTCTGACACACCGCGCTGTGTTCCTGCAGTCGTTCAACCGCTCGAGCTGCACCATCGACACCCGGTTACACTGTAAGTGCTTTTTCATCCCAGCATATACCATCTGAGCTACGTCAGGTTTGAGTTTGAGCTGTGTAATATTTCCGGGTTGTGAGATCTGTGCAGGCAGAACACGGGGCTGTCGGGTTCAAGCCCAACTTCCAGCAGCTCAGTCTGCTAACTAACCTCCTACCAGCTCTCAGCTCTCCTGCTAGTGCATGATGTAACTTCAGAGATGAACTACACTACATTACATTACACTACACTACACTACACTTCTGAGGTGTACAGGTTTTAAAGATCTACATGCATTTCAGATTATTCAGCCTGATTTGCTTTTCAGTGCATTTCAGTCTAGTCGGATTAGTTTAGAGATCAACGTGGCGAGTTTGTAGTGAAAGCTGCAGTTCATTACCACTTTGATCCGACCAAGAGCTCTACTACAACATGGTGGGAAAAACAAGGCTCGATTCTGGGTTGGTTTGGTTGTTTAATGTGAGCTTGTGTTATCTGACAACCAAAGCAATAGACGTCAATTACACAACAGATTCACAAATTCAATCCTTTATTATTGTTATTATTATTATTATTATTATTATTATTAAAGGCTTATTATATGGTCATCAGTCTACATTTTTGCTATGATCTGCACTCCCTCCTCTGATAAACAAATTGTACATAATTATGCAAAAGCTGAGTCATCATTTCTACAAAGTGAAAGTAAGGTGTGTCTAATCAAAAGTGTTTTATATGCAGTACAGTTCTGTGTTTTAAAAATCACACCGTCATATTAAACAGCTTGCTGTCAAAAAGGCTTGTAGTCGTATGGTAACACTGTAATATCACGCGTCATTACTTAGAAATGATTAAAATGTGGAACTAACAACTTGATCAGCAGTAAATGTAGAGGTAAACACGTTCACATTTCTGAAACTAAGCATTGTGTGATTTCACCGGAAACAAGTTAAATAAGTTTTAAGACAAGGATGCTTCAAATGGCATTAGGAAACCTATCTCAAATTACATTGCTGAGTTAGAGAGTTTTTATTCTCATTGTAGGCATATACAAGTATATATATATATATATATATGTATATGTATGTATGTATGTGTGTATGTGTGTGTGTGTGTGTGTGTGTGTGTATATATATATATATATATATATATATATATATATGTGTGTGTGTGTGTGTATATATATAGTCAAGCAAAATAGCATTCTCAAAGGTCTTGGTGCAGCATTACAGAGGTCTCAGACAACATTGTGAAAAATGTGCAAAAAAAAAAAAAGGTACAGCCAAGCACAAAGTTCAAAGTGCTTCAGGGCATTTTTGGTTTTCTTCAGAACATCTGGTTAACTGAAGCAGTTTGATGGAGGCAGTTACTCAATCCATACTTAGTTGATTACTACTCTGTCTGCACTTTCAGGTCCTTTTTCTTACTTTAACAACGTGCCGCAACACTGCTGAACATATTACATTTCTGAGCTTTATAACATCTATAATAAATAAGTGAAAATATTTATTTATTAAGTATGACACGCTGTAACATGCTCAACTTTAACGAAGCTCTTGCATAGGTTGATGTAACACAATTGGCAGATTATTTTAACTTTGGTGCGAATGAGTTCTCAAATCTGCACAGATTTATAGAGATTATGCACATCAAGTCTGGTTTGCTTGAACACACTGCGGATTATGAGCATAGTCTGGACATATGAGAGTAGTAATTCAGATCAGAACTTTGATCCAAGTGAGTTTATATCAGTGGCATTTGATGCATTTAATCATTGCTGGGGTTCTGTTTCATTTCGTTGTTGATTGCTTACCTGATCATTACTTAATGCAGAGTTTGGGCAGGAAATGCCTTTGTCTCATCTCTGACAACATGGAGGCTACTGAAAACAATGAATAATAATATAATGATAATTATTATTTGATGATATGACTCTTTATTTAAGTTTACACTTTTGCTCACTCTTTTGGAAAGCAGAGATGTGATGAGTTTCAACAGGGACTGGTATGCATAAATGGACAGGGCTGAGCAAACATAACTGTTTGTAACTAGGTCACACTTGGTCAGTCTGTATGCCGTATGTGCACTCTGTGACACTAAGCAGAGTGCACGTCTAATGCAGATCAAGGTTCAGCTTTGTTCCTTTCTGGTATGTGTATTTAACTGTTGTTTAACCAGTAATGCTGACACTCATAAGCAGAATTTGCATAAACAGAGTAAAGTCATAACTGATGAGAAGTAAAATGTGAGCTGGCAGGAAAATGCAGATTAACATATAATCTGTACATATCTCCATACATACATGCATACAGAAATTGCACAATCTCCCAGCCATTAATGTTCAGAGGTCAGAATTGATGCAGTGTCTGTCTTTCTGTGCTGTGTTGATTTAGTGCCTGGAGACATTAGACACCACTATGGCGACTCTGAATGGCTTTGATATTGACGCTCCACGTTGGGATCAGTCTACATTCATGGGCCGTCTCAAACACTTCTTTAACATTACGGACTGTCGCACCGCCCTCCTGTCTAATGCCAAGCTGGATGAAGCAAAAGCTTTAGTGGATAGTTGCAGGTAAGCACAAGCAACCCCAAAATGAAGAATTGAATTTATATCAAATTAAAGAAATATTCCAGAATTTCTTAAGCTTTAAAACTCGCTAATAATGCAAGCCTAACAATAGTTGTTGAGATTTAATAAAAAATTATTTAATGCAATTTAAATCCATAACCATTGCACATTAACGATCAAGAATTTTGGATGAGACAGACATGAAAGTCTTACCAAAACTGCTGTAGTTTCATCCAACATGCCAAAACTGGAGCAATGCAGAAACACACACATACATACACACAAATTACATTGGTAATGAGTAGTCAATTATAAGTCTTCTGTCTGAAAAAGTACTTTCATCTCTGAAAGCCTCATTCATTTATACAGATTTATTAAAATTTATTAAATCAAAAACTGAAATCTCTGATTTGGATAAATATCCAGTCTCTTTACTGAGTGCTTTGTAGAAGCACCTTTGGCAGCAATAACAGCTTTGAGTCTTCTTGGGGAAGTCTCTACAAGCTTTGCATAGATTTGGGCAGTTTCTCTCATTCTTCCTGGCAGATCCTGTCAAGCTCAGACTGATTGAATGGGAAGTGTCTGTGAACTGCAATCTTCAGATCTCTCCACACATATTCTCTGGGGTTCAAGTCTGGGCTTTGACTGGGCCACTCTAGGACATTCAAAGACTTGTTCTGAAGCCACTCTGGCATTGTTTTGGCTGTATGCTCTGCTGTGTGAACCCTGGAGTAGCCTTTTTTCAGGGGCCTCTCTGTATTTGGCTGCATCCATCCTTCTGTTAATTTTGTCCAGTCTCTACATCCCTACTCATGAGAAACACCCCATAGCGTGAAGCTTCCACCACTGTGCTTCACCATAGGCATGATATTGACCAGTTGATGAACAGTATCTGGCGATCCCCAGACCTAGCCTTTGAAGTTTAGCTAAAAGAGTTCAATTTTGTCTTATCAGACTAGAGAATGTTTTTTGCTCACGCAATGAGACATTAACGTGCCTGTCACATATATTTTACCATTATTGGCTTCTGTCTCTCTACCATAAACACTTGAATGATTAAGCATTTTTGAGATGATTTGGTTTTTTTGGCAGGTGCTGATCACCTGGTATTATGGGATTTTTTTTTTATTTCTATAAACATGTTTTTGCTTTGTTCAGAATAATGTCCAGAAAGTAAACTGAATTCATTCAAATAAATTACATGTATAAGATGAGTCTAAGTACTTGGACACCTGTATTTCCTAAACAATTATGCACTGTGTTAGATTACAGGCTGTAAATTTTCAGCGCAGTTGATTTTCCACCCTTTTCTCTCTCTCTGACACTGTTGTTTCTCCACCTTAACCCTCTCCCTCTTCCTCATCCTCCCTCTCTCTCCAGAGCGGGCTCTGTCCCTCCAGGTACAACTGTGGAACAGCTGCATTATGCAAAGAAGCTCTATGACTCAGCATTTCACCCAGATACTGGTGAAAGGATGAACTTGATTGGCAGAATGTCTTTCCAAGTGCCAGGGGGCATGGCCATCACTGGCTTTATGCTGCAGTTCTACAGGTCCAAGCTCCTGCACATGCACATTTAAGCTTGAGGTTGCTTGTATTTTTTTCACCATAAAAAATAACATGATATCACTAGTAGAAAGTAGGGCTATTTATGATTGGCATCATCTATTCTAAATATTCTAAAAATATATTTGTTATTTATTAGCTTCACTGATGCTGTGCATTGCCTTTTCCTTTAATACTGTGGGTTTGGGTAAGTTATATTTGTGCATGTGGTGATATACTGTCTGAATGACTGAGTATTTCTGTGTGTGTGTTACTGCAGGACGGTGCCAGCTGTGGTGTTTTGGCAGTGGGTAAATCAGTCTTTCAATGCTCTAGTCAACTACACCAACCGCAATGCTGCCTCTGCCATCACACCAAAGTAAATATATTGCACTTACAATACTTTGCATGCTACTAATCAGTGACTAAATAACAGATTTGAATATAAACTAAGAAGAATGTCACAGTGAGCTATTTTGGAAACAGGAGCAGTGCAGTGAGTGGTGTGTTTGTGTGTGTTTTCTCATGTGTCTCTCTGCCTCCTCCAGACAAATCGGTGTGGCTTATGCAACTGCAACAAGCACCGCCTTGGCCACTGCTGTGGGTCTGAACCTCTATACAAAGGTATTTTTATGAATTTTAATGTCAGTCAAAATGTTATGCTTTTTATCAACTGATTTATCCCCATTTTTCTTCATGACCATACTGGTGTGTGATTTCTCTCCAGAAAGCTCCTCCTCTGGTGGCTCGCTGGGTGCCTTTCGCAGCTGTGGCTGCAGCTAACTGTGTAAATATTCCTATGATGAGACAGCAGTGAGTCCTCTCCTCTGTGACGGTGTCCTTATATTTTGAACAGTTCGTTTTGGGTTTTCAGATGTGTTTAGCTGGGCTTTGCTTTCCATATCCACATTTCTGTTCTTGTGCAGGGAGATCTTGAATGGCATTGCAGTCATGGACGAAAATGGCAATAAACTTGGTGACTCGAGAGTGAGTAACAGTGATGCTAGTACCAGAAAGGAACCCCATAATCACTAGTACAGTGTTAATCAAAACAAATTCATAAAGAAATACTCAAGGCAGGTTTTCCGCTGAATCTCTATGTACTTTGTCTGTACCATGTTAGATTACCACTGGCATTAATATCAATATGCTTTCTTATACTCTTATACTCTTTGGCTAGGCCTGTTAATCTGCATATTTTCACTATTATGATTCCTAACCCCCAAGTTCAGTCTAGCAAGCAAGTCAAAGTAAGTCATGTTGCATGTATTGTTTCCTTTGTGGGAACTGAATAGGAACTGATCACATGTGCCATAGGATTGCTCTGAGGAATTGTTTGAGCCAGTTGTTTGGGTTTGTTGCTTTACCATGTCATAGTTATCTCTATAGTTTGCATAGAATTGACAAAATCTTGATTCAGTTGCCACTTTTTGTTTGTAGCTGTTGCTGAAATTGTGGCTCCTTATTGCACGCACACACAGAAAATAAATGGTCACATTTTTCTTGTTAGTGTGAATGTAGGATGTCAGGTTTAGTAACACACTGGCTGATATGTAGTGCCTGATATGCTTAAAATAAGTCAGTAAGTTGTTGCCCAGTGTTTGTGCTACAAGATGTGTGTTCTGCCCTAACATCATGCATAACAGATATTATTCAACTCTGGCTAATATCTTACATTTACATTTGGCTGACACCCTTATCCAGAGTGACTAATAGTGACTTACATTTATCTCATTTATACAACTGAACAGTTGAGGGTTAAGGGCCTTTCTCAGGGGCCCAACAGTGGCAGCTTGGTGGTGCTGGGATTTGAACTCCGATCAGTAGTCCAATGTCTTAACCACTGAGCTACCACTGCCCTAGTAAACATCTTTATTTTCCCTTTATATTTTCCCTTTATTCAGCTTTGAGCATTGCTGTTGTTTTTTCTTAATTTCACTCGCATCGCCTCGCCTCATATTTGCATCTCCCTGATTCTGAAAATACTGTTTGTCGTCCGTGCATGCTAATCATCCACCCAGTAAACACAGTCAGATCATGCCTTGGCTGATGTGTGTAGTGCAGCAGGTTGTTGAATTTGGAAGCAGGCACTATACTTATATAATTGGACATATGAAATCTTTTGTTTTGTGATAGTTAATTAAAAAGGATTTTTCTTCTTTTTCTGGAGGTTAAACATACTTTTCTGCCAGGCACTTGTCTGGTTGAGCTTTAGATTAAACACCACTGTTAAATTGTACTGTGCTTCTAAAATATGTTCAAGAATTTGTTAACAATTTGTTCAGATAAGTATGAGTAACTTGTTCTTTCCACGTGCCACAGAAAGCAGCAGTAAAGGGCATCACACAGGTGGTTATTTCCCGAATCACCATGGCAGCACCGGGCATGAGTAAGTACAGACAAATGGCTAACAATGTATATGTGATTATCCTTGTAAACTAAATTTATTTAAAGAGGATGAAATAATTAAAGTTATGTTATGTAGTGTGTTATAGTAAAGATTATGGGATTTTTGTAACTGTGAAAAGAGCGAATTCTGAGTCCTGTCTGATTTCTCTTTCTCCAGTCCTCCTCCCTATTTTAATGGAGAGACTAGAAAAATACAGATTCATGCAGGTACGTTCAGCAACATCTTGAACTGTAAGAAGCAGAGACTTTACACTGATAAACATCCTGCATTTGAGTCTCCTATTACTTAAACATACTACATTGTTTTTAACATCTTCCCTTATATATTTTCTTGTCTATTTTTAATACAGAAAATTACATATCTCCACGCGCCATTGCAAGTGATGATGGTTGGAGTATTGTAAGAATCATTTGTTTAAATCTTAGTTATATTATTAGCAACTCTCTTGTTTTTTTTTTTTTTTGTTTTTTTTTTTTGCTAATTAAGGTTACTGTAAAAACAACCAGTTCTCTCTTATTTTTTTTAGCCTGATCTTCATGGTGCCTGCAGCATGCTCACTGTTTCCACAGAGATGGTAAATATGAAGATTAATGCACATTGGTATTTAACCACAAGCGTTAGGCTGGATGAAGTAACAGCATGCATAATAATATCCATCAGCAAGCCTGTAAGATTGTGTTGGGCACAGCCTGATCTCATTGCTCCTGTTTCCCAGCTCTCTGCCTGTGTCCAAGCTGGAGCCAGAGCTCAGGGAATCCATCATCTCCCAGTATGGTGACAGCATCACCCATGTTTATTTCAACAAGGGCTTGTGATTCTGTTACCCTGCTCCTCTTAGGATGGAGGAACATTGTCTGATCATCTGATCCTGCTCTTGGCCAATCCTGAGGAAGAGTGACTGGTTACTCATATTCATACACTTAAGACAGCTGGGTTTTATTATTTTAATTATTACTTTTTTACAGTATTTGATAATGTTGGGGGGTGGGGGTGGGGTGGTATTTGCTGTAAATTGGGGGCTATTGGCCTACATCTGAATAATCTCCAGCACATCCTTGGATTTTTTTTTTTCTTTTTGGTTCTCTTGAGCTAGGCCAGACAACCAGCAGGTAAACACTAGTTTCCTGGCTTATGTGACTTGTGAGCTATAAATTAAGCAAATACGGACAAAGTTTAATGTTGATTGGGTTGGAACAGTAGTTTACATAAAATGCCTTTATGATGTTTATGGTAGATAACCTGATTTAGTTGTATTTTTTTTAATTGTCTATAAGGAAATGCGGAAATTGGTCAGTGAGCCTTTCCTTGATGTACGTGCTCATGAGCACCCTTAGAGTTTTACAGCCACTATAAATAGTGTATAAGGAAAAGGGGCCTGCTGTTGTATATCAATCTTTTAGGAATTAATTTATTTAAAGGTTATATACTTTAATTTTCAGTTGATTCCGTGATCACTTGAATAATTCAGGTAATTGAAAGACACCTGGCTGTTCAAGTGTGGAAAGTGAAAACACTCAAGTCAAACAAAGGTGATAAATTTAACGTTTAAAGTTTAACACATTAACTTTTTTTGTTTGTGTGTCGACTCATTTTGTGTTGCAGCTGGCATATTCGGTCAAATGCCCATAATGTGTGTTAAAACAGACTAGTATTAAAGGCCGCCTTCTATTTTTTGAGTTAACAGCAGTACATCATGTGATTAGACAGTGATAGATACATGTGCTGTGAGCCTAGTGTTTTTGTTTTTTCCCTCTCGTTATAACGTTTAACACACTGACAGAAAATGTGTTCTTAATTGCATACATTTTGGGAGCAACAATCTGCATGGTGTCATAAGGGCAAGTGTCATTCATGTGTTATTTCTCTTAATTCTGAAGAGACGTGCCTTGTGTACAAAACACCCTTGGCTGGAAATTTCTCTGGTCGTTTTTCTTCTGACAGAATCTGCCTCATCTCATCAACAGTACGCAAACAGATTTGTGTACTGAATATTGTTCTTTTCCAAATATTTAAATAAATAAATCAAAAAACCCTTATACATAGAAGAGTATAGGATGTTGGTCTGTATTGTTGTATACGTTTCCCCAGTTGTCAGTTTGAGCTTGGGGAAACTGCAATGTTGTACTCTGGCCACTACAGGGTAGTGTTTCCTTTCTAATCATGCCACTGCCTGATGTGATTCTGCTGTTGTTGAAAAGAAGAAGGAAATAGTTTTTTAAAAAGTAAACCTTCACACCCTGGAGGAGCATCCTGAAAATCCTGTGGGAAACAAATGAGAGCTGCTATTAGACCAATATTTTTTTTTTTGTTTGGCTGGATGTTTGTGGCTGGTAACAGCTGGTTTTAGGGGATGAGAGGGTGGGACTCTGATATGTGCTTTGTATTGGTTAAGAGAAAGCTACAGACTTCATGCTGCTCTGCTCTGTTTACTATCTGTAATTAACCTGATATGCAGACATCAGCAAAGTACTCATCACAGTTTACCATAGTTCGCAGCTGAAAAATTTCCCAGACAGTCTAATGTTCTTCACCAGTTTTATTTTTATTTTTTTGGCTAATACTGTAAATTTGCCCAACGAGTGAACATCCACATAGGAAATTACACAAAGCATCAAAGACATGCATAGTCTGGTTCTCATCATACAACTGCTCTCTCATGTGGTTAACACACAAGAGGTCCTGCATTACTGTACTTTCAGCAAAACTTTGAAGGAAAAAGACAAAGGCAGATAAAAAATAACATCATATAAAATCAAGGTAATGACAGGAAAATATAGACACATAGCAACAACAAACATTTAAATTATGCCGTTTATATTTCATTACATTTAATACAAAGCCGTAACATAGATATAGCACGATGCATATTAAACACTGCCAACACTATCCTTACATTAGGTTCATGTAAGTATTTATAGGTGGTCAAGCATGTTCATGGCAAGTTATAAGGAGTTAGTGATAAAGCTTTTTAATTTAAACCACAGCTTCTCCACAACACTGTAAGTTGATTAGACCAGCAAATTCTGTTTCCTCGACACTGCCAGCCTTAAGAAAAGAAAAAAAAAAGAAACAAAGAACTAGAATAGGCATCAATTTGAGCAACAACCTTCTGAAAGCTTGATTGTGTTTGGCAGACCATCATTGTGTTAATTTTGTACAGCTTAATATCTTTAAACAAATGCACAAAACAGCATTAGCATTGAAGCGTCAATCATCCCAGGCCAGGGAAAAGGAAATGATTGTTCTCTTCTATTCCACAGTGGTCTACTCTCCCTCCTCCCAGCCCTCCTTCTGTCTCTCTCACTGTGCTATGGTTCACTCTGTCAAAATGCCTAGCAACTACTACCCTCACACCTTGCTCTGTCCGTCACGTGACTTCGCACTGCCCAATCGGGGAACGGCCCCAAAAACATAATTCACTGTGCCTTCCTCTAAAGATAACTAATTAACTCTGTTTATTGGTACCACAGAGAAGAAACCTTCCTTCACTCCTAATGCAGAAGAATGTTAACTTAGTCATTCTGATAACTGAAGGGCAAAACTGGGGTGTACCCATTACCATGGCAGCTAAAGTCTTACACAGCCCTACTTCATTAAACATTCTAGCGGCACATCAACTAACAATCTATATGCAGAGACTGTGATTGACAACGACTATAGTCCACTACAGTCCAAGTCTAGAAAATTCCTATCAAGCATTTGTTAATGAAAGCTCAGTATCTTACGTCCTACAGGCACATCATCACAAAGTCATTTGCAAATAAGCATAAAAGGCATTAAATGGCATTCTAGTGACAGCGAGAAGACTTACAAAACCTGAAAAGAGGATTCAGTTCTGTAGCAGTTCCTACAAAGTGCAATAAAAAGTTCAATAAGGATCAAGAGTAATTTCAGGGAAATTATCCATAAAAAGGCAGATAGCTAACATTATAAAAATAGCACGGACATGACAAAGGTTTACACGTTGCAAGGGAAAGAATATTAAAGGGAGATAGAGGCGTAGAGTCAGTTAATATCCAACAAGTAAATAACATACAAACAAAGACACCAGGTAAGCTGACTCCTTATCTTATACAATACCACGTACTAAATCAGAAAGAAACTAAAAATATTGCGACAAGCAGTGTCAAACTGATTACATGGTATTGCCATAATTTATTACGCTCCTTAATTTTCCCTAATAGGGACACTCAGATTTCATGGTTAAAAGCAAACACAACACAGATAAGAAGGATTCTGAGAAACAACTTGTTCCCATGCACTAACATTCTTGAATTTGGTCAGCAGCAAGTTATAAGCTTCTTTGTCCCTCACAAATCAACGTGGAATGACTTTGGTCTCGAATTTTCTTTTTCTAACAACCCATGCATGCCTGTTTTAATGCATTTGATCTGTCAATGTTTTAACTCTCTGGGAAGTCCTGCCTCACCATGTATGTATTTGACTCGACCAATTAGCATAACTCTGGGAAACTACATTTGCAAGAGTAACACTTGAACTGCTTCTTTAATTGAGGAGGGAAAACTGTAAAAAATGTGAAATGAGCTGTGAGTCTGCAAACGTTTGCAGACAGAGAGGCCATTTCAATCATTTAAGGCAAAAAAGGCTTAAGCGCTATTTGGGGCAGAAAGTATAAGTTAGGATTGTCCATCATGTAATGGTGATGACAGAGTACAAGCATTTTGAGCAGTTGCACTGATCTATGTTCTAATACCTAATTGAACTATAAACCTTATCTAAATTTTGTTTGGTGCAGATTTTGTTATGACTTATGTTGCATCTTTAATATGTTACTTTTAAGAACTTCAGATCGCATTATATAGAGGTGTACATGAATTGATTACGGGTCCTCATTGTCCAGGAACTCCTTCTTTGGTGGAGCACTTCCACGATACCAAGCACACGAACCATCTCCTCTCTTAATGCAGGAGTAGTGTTCAGACTGGCGTCCATGAATGAGCTTCTCCGTCACCCAGTCTGTCCACAAGCACTCCTCAGGGCTGCTGATCTCACAAGGGAAGGCTGCGCAGCGGGTGATCTGGTCACAGCACAAATGAACAGTCAAGTTACCCATAATGAAGTAAAACTCTGTGCTATTTAGGGCACAACATCTTCTTGTCTGAAGATTATTTGAGTTCACGACTGCTGAATAAATGTATCTTTGTTCAGTACTGAACAATCCCAAACCATGCATTCTGAAGCATACCGTAGTTATGAAGCATGTTAATGCTGATAATGTGAAAACCTGGGACAATTTTGACAGTTATACTTCAGATGAGCCTAACTGAAGTAGAAATGTTTTCTTTGTGTCAGACAGAGCTGTTATGTTGATCACCTTGCAGTCGCAGCCCATCTGGTAACGCTGGCTCAGACTCTTCTTCTGGGTGGCACTCGTGGACTCCCAGGGCATGATGAGATCACACAGAGTCACATGCATCTTCCCACTGCCATCTGCCTTTCCTGGAAAATGCATGTCAGACACAACAATATGTAGACATAGCAGTATGTAGAAGTACCAGCTTTAAAAATAGATAGACATAACAACTGTCTATACAAGTACACAGTAAACAAAGATAAAACCTTACTTAGTTTAGAATAAAAACTGTACCATTTTAGAGTCTGCTGTCCCACATTATGCAGTCTAAGTCTACTAAAGTTCAAGTCTAAATTCTGACTGGGTGCAAAAACATTTCAAAATAAATTATTTATGCGAGACAAAGGGAAAAAACACGTTCATGTGCTAGAGCTGCATATTCAGTAACCGGTCAGCAACAGCTGTAAGCTTGTTCTGTAGATATCAGTGTGGGGTGACGCCGACTCTGGCCTGTACGTTTTTTATTTTTATTTATACCACAGCATTGTTGAATTCTTAAATCTGATTATTTAGAAGGTGTTGCTTAATTTTCTATAAGAGAAGCTTGGTAGTTCATCTGTAATGCAAATCACCGTTTTTTCCTTATGTGCTCATTCTAATATATTATTGTTTCTATAGTAACAGCTTATTCACAGGGACTTGTATGTATAAAGCCACTCCAGGAAAATCTTCAGGGCAGATGACTTTGTAGGAAGAAAGGAAACAAACAAGTAAACCAAGATTATGTTTATGGTTGGATAGATAGACAGACAGGTAGATAAAAAATAGTTGTGTGGAAGGAGCCTGTTATTACTGGTGTATGGCTAACAAACTTATCATGAGTACATGCATTTGATGGGATCACTGAAATGATAGTCATCTTCGGGGGAAAAAAAGACATTTTCTGTACCGGATACTCATTTCATCAGAAGTTCTGAAGACGAAAACAGAAAAAAGTATTTGATCCATGCTTGAGAACATCATAAAAACATTTAACTACAATAAAGTCAGTGGCATAATCGTCATTATGCTATTTATTGACAACTGCCTTTTTATTACATTAGATAGATAGCTTAAGTTAGAGTTTAACAAAAGATTGTTTGCATTATAACAATATATTACAATGCATATTACATTATAAGTGTATACATCAATCTACTGTATGGGTGTCCTGACCGCTGCCCCTGGCCTGTGTGTTTGAATAATACAGTATCAGTCAATCAGTAAAAAAGATTTCATAGCGCCATGGAACGAATCTTACGTTTCAGCAACAATTACATCACCTATCGTTTCAAATATCAGCTGATCAATTTTGTTTGAAACATGCACGTTCCCTGTGTACATTTTCTTCATATATTATTTTTTCACATGCTGGGGGCAGCGTGGTGGCTCAGTGGGTAGCACTGTTGCCTCATAGCAAGAGGGTCCTGGGTTCGAGCCCCAGGGTCCTTTCTGTGTGGAGTTTCTGTGTGAAGTCCTCCCCGTGTCTGTGTGGCCTTACTGCAGGTACTCTGGTTTCCTCCCACAGTCCAAAGACATGCAAGTTAGGTGAATTGCCCTATGACTGTGTTTGAAAGTTGAACGTGTGTTCTGATGAAAAAACTTGTGTATAGATGTATGTGCTTGTCATAGGTTGTTATAGATTGTGCTTGTCATGTATAGCCATTGATTCTGAAATGACTTTAAAAACAAACAAAACATTCACATGCTGTATTAGCAAACTAAGTATGGTATGTGTGCTTTGAAATCGCAACCTCAGCAGTTGCTGAGAGCTACAAGGCCAGTTTCCCTCATTATGGTACCCCCTCCTTCCTTAAACCTTCAGCTTTACAAGGCAATTGCTACCTTGTGCAGCCCTCTGCCTCGTCCACTCTGTAATTTGGGCTATGCTGAATCAGTCTAAAATGGAGAAACCAGAAGATTTCTGTCTTCATACTTTCATGACCTTTCATTTTCTCTTTCTGTTTGATCAGCAGCTCGTTCAGTTCACAGATGAGAGCAATCAAATCTAAATATAAGTCTAATATTGTATATCATTCAGCCAGTTGCTGCCCCTTTTAACCACCAAGCACAAGTTCTGGATGTCCCGCAGGGCTCTGCTGCCACTCAGGAACTAATAGCACCCTGTGGTTTGGGTTTGCTCGTTAAACATCCTGAAATGACATAGTAGCCTTCACGGAACACTATACACAGCACTGAATTTCACACACTCTACCTGAAATGAGGTACTCCTTCTTTCCATTAGTGTCCAGGGTTACTCCACAGACAGCTGAAGAAGGTGCAGTAAAGATCACATCGATGTGCTGGTCTGGTCCTTTGAACATCTGGAAAAAAAGGTTTATGAGCTAAGCTAAATAGCTGTTTAACCTTAAGAAACAAAACATTAAGAGACAATCATTGTTCTCTCCTTACCTTAATCTGCTTGATGTTGTACTGGATCCTCTTAATAGGGTTGCCATAAATATCATTCCCAGCGGTGACCTCTTTTCCTCCTACAACCTTTGCTCTGATTACTGTTACACAAAAAGGCAAGCGATTAATGAGCTAAAGCCCTATTACTCTTATTCCAATCCTCACATTTATATGAATGAATTTATGAACACGTGTGTACATGGTTCCTCTGGATGTGTCCAGTGTTCCCCAGAGGGTCTGGATCCAACATGTCACTGACCAGGATAATACAATTACTGAAGATGAATGGATGAATTACCACCTTTACACCTACCTAATATAACTACTGAAACTGAAAAAGCACGTGTACCACAAGGTGTTATTTTAGGTTAGGCATATAATCATAGTGCACATGACTCTTTTTGTCTCTTGACCTTCTGTAAAGGAGTCGCCAGTTCTCTGAGGCCTTGCCTAAACAGCAGTGACTGATTTCCCTCACATAAAGAGTCATGCCCCCATCCCAAATCCCATTTCCTGCAAGCTGAGTGTTTGCAGCTGCCCTGCTGTCTTAAGCTCTCTTTGTCAGATCAGCCAACATGTGGGAAAGAAGCCTGCACACGAGGAGCTGACACATGGCAACCTTCCGCTGACTCCTCAGTTCTCTTGCTTTTTATATCCCACTTTATTTTTATTTTTTTAAGTCTCCTTGATAGTTGTCAAAAAACCTGTTTGTAGAAGTATGGAATAGTAGCATATTGTTACAGCCAAGCAACTAAAGGTTCCCAGTCTCACCCTGTCTAACATCAGCACATTCGGGTTGATATAAGAGATTTACATGCCATGAGAACGCCATACTCAAACTAAAAAAAACAATTATGCGACCCCTCAATATAGAAATATGCACAGACACACACACACACGTACCCTGTTAATCTCTGTGTGTTCGTGTCCAAAGGTAATGATTGATTTTATGACTTTGTTGACGATTTTAAATGCTAATAACAAAGCAGAGTATTTTTAAAGTGCAATGTTTAATGTTCTTTTTTTATTGTGGTCGAGCAAGTCTTTTCTGAAATCTGAAAGTAGGGCTTTTGTGGCATACATTTTTTGTGTGCAACAACCTGTGTTGGTTAAATATAGCTCATCATTAAAAATAATAAAAAAATCATGTTATGACCAAAAAAAATTACAGCCTTAAAGCAATTTAAGATCCCACTATGTTCTTGGTGGGTAAATGGTGGACTAGGTGTTAGTAACACGGCAAAAGATATGTTTTAATCGGCAAATAAATACTGACTGTTCATCTGTAGCTTCGACCATAATGCCAACAACAACATTCCCAGCTGCCAGAAACACTGCCATATATCTGAGTGTTGAGCGAGTGAAACAAAAAGAAGTAAAAAAGTGGCAACCGGGGCCAACCCAGAGTACAGTCATGGTGCTAATCATAGGTATGCTTTTCTGTATACAGAATTTGGACAAATGCTACAGTTTTTGGTAGAAGCTCTCACTGGGAAATAGGTGATACAGAAGGGAACAAAATAACCAGCAACAGAGGACCTCCTGGTTAAAGTCTTCCAGATATCATGACCCACCTGCAGACTGAAACAAACATCTTTTCAAGCAGGTTTTCATTAACATCCTAATGACTGTTTATCCAAATTATAGACCTCTTCCTGTCTTAAATAGTATAGCACAGTCAACAAAACACAACCCAGATCTGCAGATGAGTTGACAAAGTATTAAGGCATCAACTGAGTTTCTGGATTCTGATGTCTTCTCCTCCTCAGCGTTTGCCAGTTGCAAGGATTTGCCATGCGTTTTGGCAGTACAGTTTGTTTTAACAGAGGGATATTCAGGAACACTGTCAACTACTAAAATAAAAACTCTGAGAAATAAGAAGAAGGAACACAGATGGCTGGGGTATGTTTGATCGTAGATTGTCTATATTACATAAACAGATAGAAGTGACAAGGACAAGTATTATGAAAATAAGAGAGCAAGTACAGAGGTGCAAGAGTGATGGAGGGAGTAGAATGGAAGAACGACTCCATGGTGTGCAACAGCTGCTGTTTTTGAAGGTATTTGCTCACCATGGAAAATATGAGGCCATGGATATAGCATGCAGAGACAAAATAACTCGGTGAAAAAAAAATTTAATATCTCTCTTTCACACACACACACACACACACACTAGCCATCATTCCACAATAATGAATTCATTTTATGGGCTGGAAAAGACACACGTGATGGAATCAAGGTTCTTTAAACTGAACCTTGTCCAAGTGACATGCTTTTGTCTGCCAATGACATGCTTTTTTCTATGACCAGCAACTTGGACTATGCCGCATGCTAACATGCTAATAGTTCACACAGGAAACTGGTACCAACTTAAGGCTCAGTATGAACTGTTTTTGCACTAGTGAGTCATGGACATTAACTGGCTGAAAGAGTTATAGACTGTTTTACACCCACATGTCCAAACATAGGAACTGTTAGTTTTGTGAGTGGGCAAACTCCTACTGCAATGACAAAGCAAAAAATAAAACCAGTCCAAAATGCCACAACATATGTAAGTTATGCGTTTTAAATAACAAGCCTTTACATTAGATTTTCACAACATCAGGGCCATGCTGTGACTGGATGTGTTATAACCATTATGCTAAGCTTCTTGGTCTTCTCATCCAGGCAGCAAAAACAGAAGCCTACTGGTTTTTCCCCCCAAAATCTCTCTCTTAATATCCTGCCAATATGCTTTGCATTATTACTTTATTTAACAAATTTCCCAGTGGTTCTGCCCCATCTGATGTTGCGTGCAGTTACAAGCATCACTTCTAGTACATGATCTTTTCTCTCACTGACCCACATTTCTGCTTTCTGATAATCGTGTCGAAATTCACATTCTCTTACATATGCGTGTATCGTAATCACAGTTTCCATGAAAACATACCCACAACGAGGACTTGCCACATCCTGAGGTTGTTCCTCTGCACAGCTTTTAGGAATCATGACCACCTCTGGGCCCCAAATAGCTCTGTGCACTCCTACCTTTATGTACACCTCTGTCAGACACAAAAGGGTCAGTTGCCCATTTTGTAATGTTGGTTTGCACCTCTCGGCCACCGTACAATAGTGTGCAGGCCAATTAAATAGCATCATCTTTGAATATCACTACAAACGGCATGTCATGGATAAAGCTGGGATCAAGCCAAATTCAAAAACAATTGTTAGTGTACATAATGTACAGTAGATACAACAGATATGGAAATGCAACAAACAAAGATAAAAAATGTACAACGCTAGACCCAAGTATTACATTTAAGTTTATGCATGAACCAGCAGATGGACATCAAGTTCAACAGATGCTGATATCTAGTTGAATGTAGGTCATGACGTCGGGTGACCAAAATCCAACGTCAGGACGTCTAACACCAATTATATTTGACATAGAATTCACATGAAGACATTGATAACTTGTTGGTTTTAAATCATGGTGTTAAGTTATCAATATTAAATTTCATGCAGAACATCATATCGATGCTTATTTGAGATATGCTGGACAAAACCCATCGTCTGCTCGATGTAATAATCCTAATGTCCTGTCAATGTCACAGTCTAACATCAATAGACGCAGATAACTTTTTGGTTTTAAGTCATGGTGTTAAGTAACCAAAATCCAACATCAGATCAACGTCATAATGTCCACATGGCATGATATTTTTATTGAAGCAAGTGAGGAATTTTCTTGATGAAAATGTTGTGTACCCTACACCAAAATTTGTCTTTCTGAATATTTTTGGACATAACCACTACTCAAAACACTGTTCAAAAAATGTATTATCTCTCTCTCTCTCTATATATATATATATATATATACACACACATATACATACACACAGATCAGGCATAACCTTGACCAGCTCCTTTTCTCTACACTCATTGTCCATTCTCTCAGTTCCACTTACCATATAGCTGCACGTTGTACTTCTACAATTACAGACTGTAGTCCATCTGTTTCTCTACATACTTTGTTAGTCTCCTTTACTCTGTTCTCTA
>JAOVVH010000061.1:13325365-13336735 GCA_028566435.1 Scorpiodoras heckelii | reverse complement strand
GACCATTAGAGAACAGAGTAAAGGGAACTAACAGAGTATGTAGAGAAACAGATGGACTACAGTCTGTAATTGTAGAACTACAAAGTGCAGCTAAATGGTAAGTGGAACTGAGAAAATGGACAATGAGTGTAGAGAAAAGGAGCTGGTCATAATGTTATGCCTGATCGGTGTATATGCTACTTTGTTAACCGACTTAATTCTTTAGAAAATGTCACAGGCAGGTACAAACAAAAACAATCTCTAGTCAAGATGAATTCTGAACTGGACTGGTGAAGCTGAGGCTGAGGAACTGTGAGAGACAGAATTCACAGACATTTTCCATGTTTTTTAGTGTTTTGTTGATAGTGGAATGATCATAATTCCTGAAAATAAGTCATTTAGGTATAGATTATACGCACTTCAGGTTTAAATCTGAATACTGATACTGCTGTTTGGTGCATTAAACAGATGTAGACTAAAGTAGCACTAAACAGATACAGATACAGTGCTACTGTGTTAGATCCCTAACTTTTTTACATATGCAGTATACACATGTGAATACTTCTACTCAAGGATAAGAATATTACCCTGTCATATTAGGTGATAATAAAAATCTGTTGCTTAATTAAAAATGGCCATAACTACAAACAGCAAAGGCAATGACACAATATCACTTAAATCCAAGGATTGGTTATTTTAGACTCATAAGGTTATAATTATTATTCATATAAAAATATTGTTAAATGGGCACTTAGAGAGAAATAAACATGACTAATGTGATAAGTTTGTGGTATGACTCCGGGATAAAAGAGAAGGAAAGGTGTGACCTAGTGCATGAGTAATAGGAGATAAAATAGGGAAAGTTTAGGAGGGATTTGGAAAGTTTTGGGTGGATTTTCCTGCACAGTCTCAAATATCAACCTCAGAGTTTCCTAACTAGACACTACAGGGAGTATTGTTTTAAGATTAGACTAATAGAATAATCACTTTCCACATTTACCACACTGAGAATAAATACAATTCTTTAATAAAATGCTGTTTTATGGTTAATTAGCTTATCCCAACATTTCATTGAAGTAATTTTATTCTTAGAAAATGTAAAAAAGTCTGTGTGCATTGTGCCTATTCAGCCACTGATGTTGGGCGAGGAGGCCTGGCATGTGGACTGCATTTCAGTTTATCCCAAAAGGTGTTCAGTGGGGTTGAGGGCTCTCTGCAAGCTACTCGATTTTTTTCCACACCAGCTTTGGCAAACCATGTTTTTATGAACCTTGCTTTGTGCACAGGGGCACTGTTATGTGGGAACAGGTTTGGCCTCAGCCCTGTAGCTCCAGCGAAGTGAAATGATAATTATGCAGTATACAAAGACATTCTAGACAATTTCATGCTTCCAAATATTTTTTTTAACAAAACCACATGCCAAAGTTCTTGACACAACAGAAATTCTGAAAACCTCAAAACTTCTGATGAAATTAAAGCATGTTCCCATGTTTTGTTTATGAACTAGTCATCAGTTTTTCATTACTTTCTGTTTCAGTGGGGTGACACAGGATAAATTTCCCTATTCACCATGAATGCCTAGAAAATTGGCTGCACACTTGAAAATACCCATATTTACTTTTAGGCCATTAATAACATTTAAACCAACTGGTGGTGTTGGAAAAGGACACAAATGTATTTTCTCCCCATGCACAGTCAGAAAGTTAGATGGACCAATAATTGTCCAAAGATTGCAGTTGGAGATTTACAGCAAATAGGAGGATTTTGGGGTCACCAAGTTTCCAAATGTACATTTAGATGCCAGCTCCCTGCCCACAAACTGTTTGGAAAGTGTACCAGAATAAATCCTTTACTTTCATCTAAGCAAAAAACAATAGGGCCTGGAGTTCACTTGTTAAAGAATTGCTAGTTAGAAAAGGATCTAATCCCACCTACGAAGTATAGTGGAGGATATGTGATGATATGGGCTCTTTTTTCCTGGGAATCTTGTAAAGATGCATAGCGTCATGGCCTCCATTATGTACCAGGAGATTGTAAGTTCAGTTCAATTCACTTTTATTTCCAAAATGCATTTACTAAAGGACATTGTCCCAAAGCAGCTTTACAAAGACATAAAGTTCGGACATAACTTTTTAATTTATAGAAATGTTATCCGTAATGAGCAAGCCAGGGGTGACTGTGGCAAGGGAAAAACTATATATATTTAGATATTAAGAGGAAGAAACCTTGAGGGAACTCATCCTCATCTGGGTGACATCGGATAGTGCAATAATAAACAATCCCTTCTATAACTGTGTGCTATATAGTAAAAACTGCATCTGCAGTAAATTCATTAAAGTTTCAGTGATGGAGAAGCAGAAAAAGAATCACCAGTCTTATGTTTTTGATTTAATTTTTATAGACACTTAAACACACGCACACACTCGCAGACACTGGACACATGCTCGCGCACACACACACACACACACACACACACACACACACACACACACACACACACACACACGTTTGTATTGCTCTACTTGTAAGGACTTTCCATTGACATAATTATTACTGCAGCTAATTAATGCTAACCCAAACCCTATCCCTAACCTTAAATTCAGTAATGAAAAGGCAACATTTTGGTTCTTTTATTTTATTTTATTTATTTATTTATTTTTTGTTATAAACTACAACAAAAAACCCACTTTCCTTATGGGGACCAGCAACATGTCCCCACATGGTCAGCATATTGGTCCCCACTGAGATACAAAAACATGCACACACACACACGCGCACACACACACACAGGATTTATATAGATGTACACTGATATGTAGCCTTGCATGACTTAGATGCTCAGAATTATGATGCTATTACGTGCTGACTAAACTGGCCTCTGTGTAGCATGTGGGTGTAAGTGAAGAGGTGTGGTGTGAAGTGTTAATGTGTTCATGCGTATGTGTATGAAACCTACGGGCTCCAAGTCTATTTCAGTGCACGAGCAGGGAGGCAACAATAGCACACAGGACAAATATAAACACAAAGTGGAGGGGAGAGAATGATTCGCTGTGAGAAAAGCTCAACGAAACAGGCAAAGAGCTATAGTGTCAGTGATCAGAAGAAAGCAAAGAATGGCTTTATTGAGTGGGAGGAGAGGAGGCACAAGGGGACTCAGACAGACCGAGTGAGAGACTGACAGACAGCGCACACCGGTGTGAAAAGGGAGCTTTGTGCTCAGCTCCACGCGGTTTGGGTACACCTATCTCTACGAATGTTTTCATCTGGAATCGCTAAACTCAAACAGGAATAAATATCTGCGCAAGTTCCCTCTTCTGCTACACGGACTGAAAAAGGAAGCAAACTATCTTTCACTTTGGCTGTCTTTGCTCCCAAGCAGATTATTCTCTCTGAGCCATTCACTGCTGCGTGAAGTGAAGCGCAGTGAGATCAGGGTGTGTATTGAGTCCGAGTGATCTAGACTGAGATGGGGACGGTGAGCGAACTTTGTGCTTCCAGCTTCCAGGCGTTCATGTGTCCCACTGTGTGCCCTGCTGCACCAGCAGGTGGGTCTGCGCTCCAGCATGCCTGTGTGTTTATTTGTGATCTGTCAGTCTTTTGTCCAGTGGACATCTCAGACTCTGTTTAAGATGATAAAGATTTCACAGTGAGAACATCGTTAAATAGTCCATGCAGCTCCACTCTTGGATCAACACTCTCTCTCTCTCTCTCTCTGCTAGACTGTTAGATCAGCCTAATGTTGTTACCGTGGTGATAGTCTCTGCATATTGTGGAAGTATTTGTGTGTTTGTGATCGTGTACTATATGAAATCAGTGCCTTGAAGATGTAATTGCTTTACCTGAGCTGAATTTTGTCACAGCATTTTGCTGGCATTTTGGAGTTAAGATATGTGGTTTTGTATTGTATTTGGCTTAAATAGTGTGAATAAATCGTGTTATTTGGCAAGCTGTAAGATACACACGAAACACCAGACTCACTCACTCACCCTGTACAGTGTTTATTGCTGATTACCTGCGGAAGCTTTTTTTTCATATTTTTTTACTTTTAATAGGATTATAGTTTAGACTGACAGTTTTACTGTTATTGAAGGTGTGATGGGGTTACATGTTGGAGACTCCTCTGTGGTAAAATCCTGGAAATGCGTCAGAGGAAAATCAGGAAATGTCAGTGTCACATTCAATGCTCCTAAGTGAAGAAATAGACAACAGCACACTTATTTGTTGATTTTTGAAGTAACCAAAAATTTTTGTGTCCTTCTTGTTTCTCCGGGGGGTGTTTGTGTTTGTGTGTGTGTGTGTGTGTGTGTGTGTGTGTGTGTGTGTGTGTGTGTGGGTGTGTGTGTGTACGCACGCTCTGGGCGGGTGGGGATTTGTGGGGAGGGGGAACTCCTGCAATCCCATCCAGGATTGGATTAGACTCCAGATCCACTGATCAGGATTAAGTAATTACTGATTAAGTGATGCTCTGTGTGGGAGTAAGCATCTCCATCCATCCTGTTTTATCCAGCATTTTCAGGAACAAAAAAGTAGACATTTTGTAAAATAGTTACTCCAATGAGGTGCTAGAAGTGCACATCAGAAAAAAATCTTTAGATAGATAAGCTTATTTTTGGTTCTATCTCCCTTTCTTGGTCATAAAACTCACCAAGTCGAAGGAACCTCACCAAGTCCAGCTTCAAAATCCAAGATGGCTGCTCTACGCATCGACGTTGTGAAAGTGTCAGTACACTGTCACTATGCATCTGTGGAAGTTTCTAAAGTTGTTGCTGCTGTGAGAATGGCAAGTTATCACGATTTTGTGATTTTCAATGCGGTTTAATAGTTGAAGCTCGTGAGATGGTCGTAGCATTTCGGAGGTATTAAGAAAAGTTTGGATTTTCACTTATGAGCATTTCAAGTGTGTGCCATGACTAGAAGAATTCCGGCAAAACCTCAAACTTACGTCAGCAGTGTGGCTGTACAAAGCGGCGGCTGGCAAGAATCCTTTCACATAATATGCGTGCAACACTGTCTCAAGTAACATCGGAATTCAATGCTGTGATCTCTACAAACATCAGCGTGAAGACTGTGCAACGTCCCTCCAAGATCCTGTGGGGGATTAACTGTATTAACTGGTATACGAGTTTTTCTGGTAATTCAGTGTATAGTAATATAGTTTATTACCACTCTGTCTCATTTGTGGCTCATCGAATGAGTTGTACACTAGTAATGTAAAACTTCTATTTGTGGACATGTTTCTACGGTATTTGTATGCACAAAATACAGTGTCATGTATTGTTATCAACTGGTATTGCTAACAATGGCTAGCTTGGCTACAACTGGTATTCTGACTTGCACTGGAACACGTTCAACTTTAGTGTGACATCATTCCCAGCTCTGATTTATGAGGGAACTGGAACGCAGCATTAATATCCCACATTCCTTAAAAACACACTTCATTTATCTGCACACTCACGCTGACATGCAACGATAGCACGCATTTTGACGCGTCTGAATGCACTTTTAGCACTCTAAAATGTCCCACTATTAGCATAATATTAGAAACACATTTTTGTATCTGAATTTTATGACCCACGGGTATTACTCATGGGAAACCTTTTTATATCTTATTACAAATGTGACGAGAACTTTTAGATTATTTTATGTATTGGTTTCTGTATGTAATAAGCTGCTGTTTGTCATATGATTTGTTGTTGTAACTCATGAGTAAGCTTGTTTTGTTTAAGAGAGGAACCTTTTACTGCATGGCTGTAAGTTTTCATTCTCGTTTTTGCTTTGGTTCTGCGTCCCGCTGCATTCACATTAAGGAACTCAAAAAGCTGCTTTATTGATGCACACCAAGTCATATGATATGCTGTTGGAACTCACAAGCACGAGTGGCTTGTGACACTGGCGGGAGCAGGATGACATTAATAATGAAATAATAATCTGTCAAAAACCATTTTGTAACAGTAATTTGTCAATCAAAATAGCACTGATTGACATTATTGATTAGTTGATTAATGATGTATGGACTTGTGAATGAGGACTTTTAAAGAAAAATTGTAAAGTTAATGATTATTAAATGACTGGAAAAAGTGATGGAGCTCATCCTCACCTGCGTCTATGATTGAGCCATCACTGCTCATGAGTAAGCTGGTTTTATTTCTAGTGAATTTATAGGTGCAGACGTCCCACCCGACAGAAACTAATTTCAGGGAGGTAGGACTAATCTCCACCCTGCAACCCCAACCCCATGAACCATATACCATACCATATCATATCATATCATATCATATATGATGTATGTCATATCATATATCATGTATATCATATCATTCAACTTGAGGAGTCATTTTTGTATTCTGTTACAACTTTAAGCAAGTCTACAGGGGGCTTGGACTCATCACATAGGACATCAATAGAGTAGTTCATTAGCAGCTAGCCAGCTAGTTTAAATAATGTTAGCTATACTAATGAATGAATGACACCTGTTAAACTCACCTCAACATGTTATTTACAATAATTTCTTCAACTGTGGGCAAGAGAACAGCCACTGTTGCAAACAGTGCAGCGAGCAACACTGTCATTATTTCCACCCCTATTAGGCAGGGGCACACTAGTGTAGTCTGGGGTGAAGTGCGTCTCATAGTTTCATATTTTGGGACACTGAAGTAATGGACAATTAAAGAGAGGGCACGAGTGAGAGAGTGCGAGAGAGAAAAATCCCACTTACAGAGTAAACTGATGGGTCTACTTATCACAAAGAGAAACTAATCAAGATGCTTTCTCTGTCACGCTCTCTCTCTCTCTCTCTCTGTTTGTTGCTTCCTGTCTTGGTCTCTGTCAACCTCTTGTTCAGCTGCTCTCAAAAAAATCCAGGATATTGTATGTAATTTGTTGGCATCTGGGAGCTGCTATCACTATCCAGGAGACTCCTGGAACTTCCAGGAGAGGTGGGATGTCTGCAGATGGGGACATTTTCTTGCAGGATCTGCTGTTGTATTCTGTTGCAGGCACTGGGAATTAAGTCCTAGATTTCCCTCAAGCTCACAGTGATTCTTGAAGTAACCCAAACGTTACATATTGCTGCTATATTGGTCATCATAGCATTGAGTCAGCAATTGTGGGTGGCATTTTAAGATCATATCCATACCAAATGGAGGCTGGATGATGCACATGCTAGCCACCTGCTCTGTAGGTCGCTTTTACAGCACTCAGTCGGCTAGCTTTATCTCTTTCATGGGGACATTGGGACTGTGGGGACTGTAGGGACTGGCAGTTCAAGATGGTAAACTTTGAGCATTTGAGACTTAAATCAGATTTCTAGACTTGCTCAAAAAAGATTTCTGTTTAATATGGTGCAGCATATCATCTGGTGCATGGTACAACCCATGAAAAAAAAGATGGCATCACCGCATTTGAGGAGGTTCACCTGGCATTTTTACTGCACACCAAATACTCACAGATATGACACAAAAGATATTTTGTTTATATCTGAATGTTCTGGCTTTGTGAAACATACATCAAAAACTTTATCAAAATCTGCTGTTAATTAAAATAATTTCATTTAATTAGTTTGAGGTATTTTTCATGAAGCCAGAATGTCCAGCTATTAAACAAAAATTGTTTTGTGCCGTATCTGTGGTTGGTTTATTTGCTGCAAAGTAAAAATAAAAGCTGGGAGAACATCCTCTAAGTGTGGTGATTCCATTATTTTTGCCAGGGGTCGGACTTCCTGACTTCCTGAATCTGTGACGTGAGCAACAAAAATGACAAAAACAGATTAAAAGAAAATAATGAGAGATGCAACCTGCCATGACCAGTAGCATTTAGTCCTGCTTATTTGTGTGCATGTGTGTGTGTGTGTGTGTGTGTGTGTGTATGTGAAAAAGAAACCTTTACCTCTACTTATTTCACCTCTCTCATATTGTCCCTTGACCTCTAATCCTCGTTCTCCATTGTACTCATAAAGCCTGAGGGAACAGAGAGCAAGACAGAAACAAATGTGCAGAAGAAAAAAGAAGAGAATATAAGAGAGAGCATGACCATAGAGAAAAGGTGAGCAGATTGCAGGAGAGGTGTAGGTGTAGGATGTAATCTCTCTCTCTCTCTGTCGCTCTCTTTCTCTCTCTCACACTCACTCACACACACACACACACACACACACACACACACAAACTGACTGTGATTCAGAGACAGTGGGCTTGCAAGCACTTAAAACCAGGAATTGCTAATACTAATGATGATGAGTATATAAAAGGGCGGATGGCAGTTATAATCATCTTGTTATTCCTACATGTATGTGTGCCTGAGAGAGAGAGAGAGAGAGAGAGAGAGAGAGAGAGAGAGAGAGAGTGAGTGTGTGTGTTTGAGTAAATGGGTGTACAAACATCTGACTATGACCTATGTGTGGTCCAGTGAAAATAGGGCTGGACAATAATTCAATATCAATATATATCACGATAGAATAGTTTTCGATACAAGTGATATGATTTTTAAACACATTTCTGATATTTTGATATACGTTATTTACAGGATCTGTCACCGAATAACGATCAATACATGGCGCTGTCATCAGTTCATTGCATTCAAGCCGAGCAGAAAGAGCAAAACACAGTAGGCTACGTCAGTGCGTGATGACATGCACCACAGTCACGCAGTCAACGCTTAGCGGTAGTAGGCTAGGCTCCAATGCAGTGAGATTTAGCTGCAGAATGGGTAGCCCTGAACGTGATACATATGTGACTGAACGAACTTCCACAAGTGATAATAAAGCAGACGAAATAGTTGATAAGAGAGGCGGTAGGTTTCTCCGAGATGAAACTCGTTTACCCGACTTCTTTGCGTTCATGTGGTTTGTGTCGAAAAGAAAAAAAGAAAAAAAAACTAGAGGCTTTTGAACTTTTTGTGTTGTATGTCTAATCATTGTTTTCAACAAATATCTCCATTAAGTGTTGATTTTAGCCTTTGTATCTGTTTTTGAACCGATAGAATATCAGAAGTGAAAGTTGGGGGTTTTTTGAGTTCTGCATTATTGAGTCAGGAAAATTGTACAGATTTCCAAATGTTACTTTTCCAACGAAAATATTACATACTACACAAAAATGTTTGTATGTCAGTAACGAAAGAAACACATTACATAACAGACCACTTTTCAAAGACAAAAGACATAATGAAGTGTTTCACATGCAAAAAAAAAGAAGTAAGTGTGCCAGTCTCCAGAAGAGCTGTGGCAGATTCTCAAGACTTTTGCGCAGTAATGTATTAAATCTATGTCACACAGTGTGGCTTGCAATAAATTTATTATATTACTGAAATCTCACAAGTACCTTTAGACACTGTGAGCCTTTTCTCTTTTCATTTTTTCATTTAAATGTGCACTTTTTCCTTGTATGGACCCTCATTGCTGTTTATTTAACAAAACACTTGACAAGCTTTTTATCATCAGTATTTTGACCTGTCAGTAGCATTTATCCAATACACTTATTTGTATACATACAGAGGTATATTTTGTTCACTGTGAACAGTTTTGTGGGAAAGCCTGAGTCCTGGTGCTATTACAGGATGGCGTGATGATGTAGCGTTGATAGTGTTGCCGACTCGCCAGGTCCCCGTTCGTTTCAGGTCTGATTCTATACAACATGTCTGTGTATAAGTTCACATGATCTCCCCTTTTCTAGGTGGGTTTCCTCTGGTCTTTTTTGACCTCTGGGTTCTCTGGTTGCCTCATACTTCCTAAAAACACACATATGTGGATTGGTTAACCTTCATTCATTCATTCATTATCTTGACCACTTATTCCTGTCCCCAGGGTCACGGGAGAGCGGGTGCCTAGCCGGGGGCATAGGGCACCAGGCAGGATCAACCCTAGACAGGGCGCTAATCCATCGTAGGGCACACACACTCATACACACACACACATTAGGGGCACTTTAGAGACACCAATTAACCTAATATGCATGTCTTTGGACTGTGGGAGGAAACCGGAGTGCCCGGAGTAAACCCACACAGACACGGGAGGACAAGCAGACTCCACACAGAAAGGACCCAGAGCACTCCACCCAGGGATTTAATCCAGGACCTTCTTGCTGTGAGGCGACAGTGCTACCCAATGAGCCACCGTGCCGCCCTTGGCTAACCTACATTGTTCAAATGTGTGATTGGTGTCCCATCAGGGAGTCTAGTCTCACCTTGTACACCAAGATGGACATGACCAGGATAAATTGCTAACTAAAGATGAATGAATGAACAAGTTGTTTTATTTGTTAACTGAATAGACTGTACCTGTCCACGGTGTTGCCGAACCTTCTGCCCAGTGAGGCTCCAGCACCCCCAGTGACCCAGGTGAAGGATAGGTAGCTTAAATAAGGAGTGAGTGAGTGACTGAGTGAGTGAAGACTCTGTGCATTTGTTCACCTAAAGATGTATTCTAAGAATTTTTGTTGACCAGAGGAAAACGTCTCCCAGCCTTTTGCTACAAATCCTCCTTATTATTATTTTCTGCTTTTTTTACGTAAGAAAAGTCATGAGGTTTGGTTTCTAACTTTCAAACATTATTTACTCCAAGCTCTCTGTGTTGAATTTTTTTTGTGATGGAGGGTGCTGTTGTCTGTTCTCAGCATGCTAATTGCAAGCTACAGCACAGTCATTTCTTCCACTTCACTCCCACTTGCCTTGTTTTGCTGTAAGTACATGGATCATTGCTCACCAGAGGACTAAGGCATGATTATAATGTACAGTTTTGTACATTAGATTTAAGGCTCTGGTGACAAGAAGGAACAACAGCTTTGTGTTTCTTTTCTACAGTACATACTGACTGAATACTAGTTGCATGGCCAAGTAGAGCTTAAGAAGTGTATATTCATAGCTCTTAAAAGTGGTTTAGTGGAGATCTGTACCATGATCAAGCTCATTTCAAGAAACATTTGTTGCTTAAAGATATCTAGGGGTGAATAGTACATATTAAATTAAGAAAACAGAATATTAGCGGGAATAAATGAGGAAGTACTATATGAGAAAACACTAGTGTCTGAAGGGACACATGGTAGGACTGCAAGCCAGAGTATTCATGCTACTGACTAGTCATTATGGATCTCCTGTGATGTCTGTGTGGAGGCCTGCTGAGTAACGTCCATCTGAGGGAGTCTGTGACAAGAAAAAGTAAATGCCAAATCACACCATCACATTTGGCTTCATATTTGTTATATATATTTATAAACTGAAGTACCAGAAAAAAATGCAAAATACACAGTAACAGCACCTATGCACGTCATATAAAGCAACAGACGTCTATGGACGCTTCTATAGTTGTTTCCGCAGTGAGAATGGCAAGTTATCACAAACGTGGCTGTAAAAAGACTGAACGTGACCAGCGTCACAGATCCTGTGGAGGACCTACCAAGTATTAAC
>JAOVVH010000061.1:13241050-13251092 GCA_028566435.1 Scorpiodoras heckelii | reverse complement strand
TGTGTGTGTGTGTGTGTGTGTGTGAGAGAGAGAGAGAGAGAGAGAGAGAGAGAGAGAGAGAGAGAGAGAGAGAGACACAGGCAGGAAGGGGAGGTACAGAGCGGGAGCTCATGCTCTAACTCACGTTCCTTTACTGTAAGAACTCATTTCCCCCTCCTTACTGCTCACTTTTTTTCTACTTTACTCCCTGCTTTCTTTTTTCTTTGTTTTGAACAATGTCCTGACAACAGATATGTTTTCACTTTAGAGTGTGTATCACCACTTGAAAATTATTCATATCTGTCAATTGGGTAAGCCTGCTATATCCATTAACATAATCAAGTGTGACAGCCTAAATCAATCATATGATTATTAATCAAGGTGTAAAGACAGACATGCACATTATTATGTTTGTGGGTAAAAAAAAATAAATAAAAGAACGAAGTATGGCAAATGAAATCCATATGGTGAAATCTTGCGACCTTCGTGTGATAGAAAAACAAATGAAGTGTCTGACAGTGACAAAATAGTGTCATATACGCTAATGATTCTGCATAGAGACTCACCAAAATTGTGCAGGTTACATTTTGTGAACTTGCACAGGGTCTAAAAAAGTGTCATACACATATGTTTAACACAAAACTGATTTCCATTTGTGCTCATTATATTAAGCCATGACTTAACAAATTAACTTAGACGTGTTACAGCGTAAGAAAGGTATTACAGTACAATGATATGAGAAGGCCTGAGTCAGAGTTATATGTTGCAAACAAAATATCAAAGCACAAGATTCAGGAAAAGCTGTGTTACTAACTTGGCAGAGACAAAAAGAAAGAGCCTGCAAACATGGTGCATTCTAGACTTGAGCGGACAGGAAACCAAAGAGATAAGAGGGGCTTCCTGTCTGCTCAGTTGAAAAGAATACAGGTAACACCTGAATGCTCGAGTAATGTTCTTCACACATAAACATAAAACCACTCACCGCATGCACCTATAGCACCATCAAAACAACATACACTGGCTGTACCAAGAAACCAAGTGCAAACGTGTGTACAAGCACAAAGCCACATGCAGTGAACACACGTATACACTTTTGTGCAGTGTTTTTGCAGAAGATACATTTGTTTGTGTGAATTGGGCCTCAGAGAATTCTTGCACAGTAACATGCACAGACAGAAATGAGAGTTTAACAGACAAAAGCAGAAAAGAGGAAAAGAAATAAAAAAGGTCTTGATTAAGTGGTATGTTCTCAAGCTGTTACTTCTGTTTGACATCTGCTTCACCTTTATTCCTGTGGTGGGGGTGATTCAGCTTACTGGAACACAAAGAACTTGCCTCAATGAGTAGTGCACAGCTTTTCTATTCAAGCTGATATGTGACACGGTTTTTCTCCTCTGCCATTCCCAAAGATATTCATATAACAGTAACCACAACCCCCATTTACAGCTTTAAAGAAAAACTTGGTTTAGGCCACATCTGAACCCCCGTATTTCCTGAAAATGGAGAAGCCGCAACTCTGTGCAGCTTCCTAGATATATGTGATGGCTAGCTAGAGCTTGATCCCTTACAGGAATACTTGATAGTTTGCTGGAATGGGATATGTTTAAAAAACAGCTTAATCTCTTGAAAAAAAATACCAACCCCATTTCCAGTTGGGACACTTTGTAAAAATGCAATAAAAACTGAAATCTGTAATTTGTTAATTCACTTGAAGCTTTATTTAACAGTTAAAAGGTAAAGAAAAGATTTTCAGTGTTTTCAGTGACAAACAATTCAATTTGTTAAATATAAACAAATTTAGAAATTGATGGCTGCAACACACTCAAAAAACTTGGGACAAATAAGACTGATGAAGATAATATATATGTAACACTGGAAGTTCCACAATTATCAGTTTAACAGGTAACAGGTGAGGTCATCCAGATTGAGTATGAAAGGAGGATCCAAGAAAAGCTCATTTTCTGCAAGCAAGGATGGGTCGTGGTTCACCACTTTGTGCCAAACTTCATGAGAGAATTGTCACTCAGTTCAAATTCAATGTTTCTCAGTGAAAGATTGCAAAGTATTTAGGTCTTTCACCAGCTACAGTTCATTATATTATGAAAAGGTTCAGGGAGTCAGGGGAAATCTTGGTCCGTAAAGGCCATGGGGAGAAACCAGTTCTGAATTGAGTGATATTGTTTGAGAAACCATGATGCTACTGTGATGGTCATAGCCATGGGCTCAGGAGTACTTTGGAAAATCATTGTCACTAATGACGCAGCCCACCGCTGCATCACGAAATGCAACCTGAAACTGTATTATACAAAGAGGAAGCCATATATTAATTTTGCGCAGAAAGGCCGGTAAGCTCTCTGGGCCCGAAGTCATCTGAGATGGATCGAAGGACAGTGGGCAGTGTTCTGTGGTCAGCTGAGTCCACGTTTCATCTTGTTTTTGGAAAATAAAATGGACGTCAGACTTTATGTGCCAAAGAAAAATGCAAAAAACAGCATCTGTAATGGCATGGGGGTGCATCAGTGCCCACGGCATGGGTGATCTGCATGTACACTATATAGACAAAAGTGTTCAGACACACCTCTTAATCAATGAATTCAGGTGTTTCATGGAGTCACAGGTGTATAAAATCAAGCACCTAGCTATGAAGTCTGCCTTTACAAACATTTGTGAAAGAATGGTTCATTGTAAAGAGTCCACTGAATTTGAGTGTGGTGCTGTAATAGGATGCCACCATTGCTACAAGTCAGTTTGTGAAATTTCTTCCCTCCTAGATATTCAACAATCAACTGTGAGTAGTGTTATTGAAATGTGGAAGCATTTAGGAACCACAGCAACTCAGCCAGTGGCAGACCATGTAAAGTTACACAGCATTGCTGCTGACTGCTGAGGAGCATAGTGCATAATAGTCGCCAATGCTCTGCTGTCTCGATAACTACAGAGTTCCAAACCTTCTCTAGCATTAACATCGGTGCAAAAGCTGTGCACCTGATGCTTCATGGCATGGGTTTACATGGCTGAGCAGCTGCATGCAAACCTTTCATCACCAAGCACAATGCCAAGTGTCAGATGGAAACATGTTCATTGGAGTGATGAATCACGCTTCTCTCTCTGGCAGTCTGATAGACGAGTCTGGGTTTGGCGAATACCAGGAGAATATTACCTGCCTGACTGCATTGTGCCAACTGTAAAATTTGGTGGAGAGGGATAATGCTATGGAGCTGTTTTTCAATGGTTGGCCAAGTCCCCTTAGTTCCAGTGAAGGGAAATCTTAAGGCCTCAGCATACAAAGACATTTTGGACAATTGTATGCTTCCAACTTATGGGAACTTTTTGATGAAGGCCCTTATCTGTTCCTGAATAACTGTGCCCCAGTACTCAAATCAAGATCCTTAAAAGCATGGTTGGGTGAGTTTGGTGTAGAAGAACTTGACTGGCCCACACAAGCCTGATCTCAACCCCATCGGACACCTTTGGTATGAACTAGAAGACTGGAGACTGTGAGCCAGTTCCTCTTGTCCTACATCAGTGTCTCACCTCACAAATGCTGTTCTGGAGGAATGGGCAAAAATACCTACAGACACAGTGCAAAATCTTGTAGAAATCCTTCTCAGAAGAGTGGAAGGTGTTTTAGCTGAAAAGGGGGGACCAACTCCATATTAATGCCTATGGATTGAATGGAATGTTATCTCCTGCAGAAATAATATGTAGGTGTCCAAAAACTTTTGTCTGTATAGTGTATGTGAAGGTACCAATGCTGCTAAGACTTATATTGCAATTTTGGAGAGACATATTCTGCCTTCAAGGCAATGTATTTCCCCAGGAACTCCATGTCTATTTCAGCAGGACAATGCCAGGCCTCATTCTGCACGAGGTTCCAGTACCAGTCCAGATCTGTCTCCTATTAAAATATATGGTGCATCATGAAGAGGAGAATCAGATAACAGCAACCACAGGCTGTTGAACAGCTTGGACAAGTCTTGTACACAGCAAAATTGGGCAGAAATTCCATTTGCAAAACTGCAATAAATAGTATCTTAAATTCCAAAATGATTAAAAAGTATAATTAAAAGAAAAGATGATGTGATCCAGTGGTAAACATGCCTCTGTACCAACTTTTTTTGAGTGTGTTGCAGGCATCAATTTCGAAAATTGTTTATATTTAACAAATAGAATTAAGTTCATCGTTGGAAACACTGAAAATCTTTTCTTTGTCCTTTTGTCTGTTGTTCTTTTATCTGCCCCACCTTTTGTGGAAATGGGTTTGTATTGTGTGTGTGTCCTGTAAATGTGTATCCTCTGAATGGTCCTCCTTGTTCATAGAAAATATAAAACCAACAACATATCAGTGGAGTTTAAAACTTGCAGATACATCTGTTAAACCTTGTATCTTCCTACATTTTATGCATCTTTATTAAACAATAACTAAAGTATCAATATTCACAGCACTGGTTAAACTTCAAAACATGCAAAAACAATAATGTTTAGGTAATTTGCACTTGAGCCAAGTAAAAAAATAAATGTGCACTACTGCAAATGAATAAATTACCTCATAGCAATGCTGATGCTAATTAAGTGAAATGAATTTTCACATTTGAAATATACCAGAGCATTTTAGAATTGGCCAGCTTAAGTAGCATTGCTAGTCTTCCAGTGAATTGTATTTTCACCTTATGATTAGTTTACTAAATCAGGCTGCATGATGTGAAACTCCACTGTTGCATTCAGTGTTGCACTCATTCAACTGAAAAGCTCTGGACATAAACAACATCCTGGTATCATAATTAATTATTCTTTTCACTATTTGACTTTGCATTTCTACAGAGGTAGCCTATAAATATTAGCCACAGCAATGTTTCGATGGATTAGGACACTAGCATTTAATGCTGATGAATGGTTTGTCCAGTGTTTTATATATAAATAAGCTTTATCATTTAATCCTTTTTATTTCTGAGAACCATAACTGAGTTGAATGGATAGGCAGACTCTCCCACCTGAGTCTGAGCATCCAACAGCTTTAGAGTTACACAAACCACAGTGATTATATTTGATCTCATATCCAACTGGGATTTCCCTGGGATTTATTTTTTTAGAGGAATTAGTGTCTGAGGAGATATGATTAAAATAGTTGTAATTTAACTGTAAACAGCTTGGGATTTGACAGCATTTCACTGTCCAACTAACCTGAGCAGAAGTGAACTCAGAAGTGAACCCATTTGCTTGATGCTGAGCTTGCTCACTGAATGAAAATATTCCTTCAGAAATGTTCCATCAAACAAATAAAGCTAGACAAGAAGCAAATGTTGAAATCACAGTATTTTTATCTCTTACTGCTTTTTGTGAAATCAACATTTCCAAATTCACAAAGAAGATGTGTTTCCTCTGAAAAGTTTCACAATTTATATTCTTCTCTTTTTTTTTTGCAGTGATGCAAAAAGTGCTGATGAATGCTGGTGTGCATGTAGGCAGCCATTGACGCAAACGGAACAACTGTAAGACAATGTTTTCCTTCCTATATACACAACAATCGGCAATAAAAATAGAAAGGTACTCGAACTGTTGCAGATAACACTGGGCTCTCAAGAACCGACGAACGACCACTGTATATTGTAGTATACAATAGTGTAGTTTATAATGATGAATTGTTATACAGTTGTAACAAAATGTATGTGAACCCTTTGGAATTACCTGGATTTATGCATTAATTAATCATAAAATATAACTTCTGTATTTATTGAACATATGAGTTAATCATACATGCAAAGTCCATGCTGGGATGAGGAAAAATTCACAATTCTATTGCAGGAAGAAAAAAGTCTTTGTACACCACCACCGAAACCTCTTATCCCACCTGTGAAGTGTGGTATACCATGGAAAATAGTGGTTTGAAGCTGCTTTGCTATCTCTAGGCCTGGACATTTTGCAATTATAAATGAGGTGCAACAAGATAAGGACATAAAATACAAATGTAAATCAACACTGTGGTCTACAAAAAATGATGGATAATTACCAAGTTTTAAGGATATGCTGTAGCATGATCTGAAGGGTTGTTCATGCTAAAAAAAAGTTGATGAAGCCTGATGAGCTGTTGGTAAATGGTCTAAAATTCCTTTTCATCATTGGGCAAGTCTGATCAGATCTACAGAAAACATTTGGAAGAGTTTATTGTTGCTAAAGGATCAGCAATTATCTTTTTCTTTTTTTACTTTCCACCCTGGGCTGTGAATAATAATAATAATAATAATAATAATAATAATAATAATAATAATAATAATAATAATAGATGTCAATGTTTAAATCATAAGCTAGGACAACTTTAGCTTGAGAATTTAGTCCTTTATGCTACTAATACAGGCACTTAATGTGGCAGGTGGCATTGCTGTAGAAGGGCTGATAATGTGAATCTGCTTCTAGCTATAGACCCACATAATTATCCTAAAGATTGCCATGGATGTTCCCACTTGGATACCCTAAAGATTGCGCTAACAAAAATAGATTATGCCCAAGACACACCCACTCTTCAGTGGATAACTTCACTTGGCTACTGTAGACTTGTACATAAAAACCTCTGTTGTACTCATAAAGTTTCCACTGTGCTCATCAAACTGATCATCCCTACAATGCACTCAGTTCTGTTTGATCTGTGGAAATGACTTATAATCCCACTATGCGTTGGCACCCAGTTCCCTTTTGTGTCTGGTTCCTCTCAAGCTTTTCCTCATCATGCCATCACAGGGAGTTTTTCCTTGCCATTGTTGCCTCTGGGCTGCTCATTAGGGATCTCACTCTATAGTTACAACCAGCTTTCTGTTAAGCTGCTTTGTAATAATGGCCAGTGGCAGCCCCGTCCATTCAACAGCTTCCCCCTGAAAGTAAATTGGCCATATAAAATATGAAGCTTAATAAATATGTAATTCTTAAATATATTTTTTATATGATATTCAATGTTGCAATATGACTGATTTTACTAATTGCAGTACAAATGTACAAAGTTAAAGATACGCTATTTGATAGCTTCCCCTCTTCCTCTGGGGAGACCTGAGGTCAACCTACCCTGGCCCCTCCCCATCTCATACCTCTGAATATGAGACCTTCCCAGGCAATAGACTGCATACACAAACTAGAACAAGGCTGATAAGGTTAATTGATCCACACGGTGACTGTGACCCATTGATGTGACATGCAAATACGTGATAGAAAACCAATTGTGTAAATATCAACTTTCTTATTTTTTTGTGCAGGCGCCCCATGCCATGTCAGCAAAATGACAAATGACAAAATGAGGCCAAGTTGATGTATAATGTTGCATAGGTGAAGCAGATAAATTATGTTGAGAAGGTGGTTATGGACAAGATTAATCATAATTAATGCAATAAATAATGCTGAATTAATGCTAAAATCCAGGTCAATTCATAGGGTTCACAAACTTTGCTTTATATGCAATGTGTTATGTAGTAATCCTTGTTACTCTGCCAGCTTTCCTGGAAACACTGAGTTTACCCAACATTCATCAGTCAGGCATGTTCCCAGATGCTATGATTGTTATGTGACAGACTGACTAGAGGTCAGTGAGTCTTCCCTCTCGAGTGAGGCTGTTTTAGATATTTAGATATGAGAAGCTCATTGTTGGGAAATTAGAACTAAGTACATTGGAAGTGACTTGTTCAGTGAACAGAGCATATTTTCCTGGCTGTGCTAAATGGTCATTGTGGCCTTGGTGGTGATGAGTCATGTTAGGAACAACAGGGCATTTATGCTATTAGCATGCTACTGTACACATGTATCTGTGGTACTGAACTGGTTTATCAGTAACATAGTATGATTTCCTGTCTGATGGAAACACATTTTTAAGGTTGACGAATCCCATTTTTAATGGATGAAGTGAGGGTCCATTGTAGGCAAAGCACCCATCTTTAGCTGCAAACCACAGTCCAGAGGACACAGCCCTGATGACTCATTTGGTTTTGGAGAGCTGCTGTGATGCCAAAACTACCATATTCTCAGTGTCACTGGATCAGGAGGACAGCCAAGAACAAGTTGTGAATCCATCTGTCTGGAAATGTATAGAAGCCTTCAAAAACAACACTGATTTCCATGGCAACAGCAGGGTAAGCGGAAACACAAATGGGCTCCAGGATGATGCACGATTTCCCGCACTGTAAGGTTGGATGAGTTCAAAAGAGAATGCATTACATTCTGGGATGTTATGCTGCAAGGGCTTCATCAATGTCTTTGCAGTAAAAAAAACCCAATAAAGTAATGAATGTTTAGCTGCAAAGGCATCATCCACATCTAATATTTTATTTCTCTTAGAAGTACCTGAGCAGTGATGGCAAGACTCTCCTCACACCTTCAAAGTGTTTAGTTAGTAAGTTAGGTGTTGAATAAGATGGACACGACTAAACTTCTTTTAAGTGTGCTGTTTTATTTAGAACTGCGATTTCAAATCATTTTGCTAAGTTTGTTAGCCAGCTTTGGTGACTCCCCAGCGACAGTTTTAGATCATTTACCTACAATGTGTTGCTGTTGTACCTGTACATTAATTAGTTCAAGCTGGAAAGCATAGTGTTCCTGCTACTTCTTTACTTCCCTTAAAAGCTTTCAAGGTACTGTCAAATTTACAGTAAATATTATCGTGCATCAATATATTAAAGTATTTAACTAGGTCTTCAGAGCACACTCTTTCATTTAATATTTGAAATATTTATTTAAAATTAATAGTATTATAATATAAATTTTAGACTTGTTGCATTACATACAGGCTCCTGTTACAAACTCAGATAAACTCTAGATTGACTCTAGCTCAGACTAAGTTTATTTTAGCTCCACTCCCTAGCACCTCCCAGACTGAGCTACAATGCTGAGACAGTAAATGAGGTACACTGGGCTGTCTGTCACCTTGCTGGTGACCAGGCTCCAGTTTACATTGTGGCTTTAATTCAAAGTTGAAATAAGGTCGTGGCCAAAGCTGTGTGGGAGCCATGGTGCAGACTCACAGGCTCCCTCTGACTCACTCTCACACATGTGATCCAGCAGTTGCACCTCACTATAAACTGCACATTCAGAGTCAGTTCGTAACAAAGCATAGTACAGATTAGATCTAAACCCACAGGGCAACTACAGACTAACCACTACAGTAGGAAATGGCAAGAACACAGTGATTAAGACTCTCAGACATATGGTACACCTCTTGCATAATAAACATTTTATCTATTAATTCACACATACTAGTTGCCTGCACTTATTTAAAGACGTACCCTGACACAGTGTGGAAAATTTTCCGTCAGCCTAAAGAGTGGTTATTTATGTTACTGAAATGGGAGCTGAAAGACTAACGACGAGAAACTTAAAGTAGCAGAGTACAAAAAAGACCATTCCTTTCTCGCAACTTTTCTCTAATGATTATAAAGTGCTTCCAGTTTGAAGATGAGCGCAGGACTGCATGAAATTTCAGCAGACTTTAAATGGCTATGGGAGAGAACAAGAATGGTCTGAGTCACCTTCAGGAGCAGATGTGTCCTCACACGCTACACTCCATCTCCATGTGCGCACACCATGCGTCATTACTAAAACCATTTCACAACATCAACATCACTGTGGAATTTCAGACCAGTCCCAGTTAATAATTATGGAAAAGTGTGTGTCTGTGTGTGTGTGTACACCATGTTTTTGTATCTTTGTGGGGACCAAATTTGGAGACCTTGTGGGGACATTTTGCTGGTCCCCATAAGGAAAGTGTTTTTTTTGTTGTAGTTTTTAACATATAAATAAAAAATAAATAAATAAAAGAGCGAAACAGTTGCATTTTCATTACTGAGGTTAAGGTTAGGGTTAGAGAAAAATACATACAGTAGGCTATATATACAGATTAGAACTGAAGATCTTTGCCCGAACCCGACGGGTCCCGACGGGTTGAGTCAGGTTCGGGCTTAATTTCTGTCTTTTTACACGGGTTCGGGCCGGGCTCGGGTTTGCGCGGTAAATGAGCAGTCAGGTGATGCGTTTCGATTGGCGCCAGAAACCCAGCTGGCATTTCAACGATTATTCACCATTGAATCAATGTCAG
>JAOVVH010000061.1:13227577-13238506 GCA_028566435.1 Scorpiodoras heckelii | reverse complement strand
CTGCCTTCACACACAACTGAACTTGAGTAACATCCCATTCTTAATCCATAGGGTTTAATATGATGTTGGCCCACCCTCTGCTGCTATAACTCTTCTGGGAGGCTTTCCACAAGGTTTAGGAGTGTGTTTTTGGGAACTTTTGACCATTCTTCCAGAAGCATATTTGTGAGGTCAGACAGTGATGTTGGATGAGAAGGCCTGGCTCCACTGTCTCCACTCTAATTCATCCCAACGATGTTCTATCGGTCAGGTCAGGACTCTGTGCAGGCCAGTCAAGTTCATCCACACCAAACTCACTCATCCATGTCTTTATGGATATTGCTTTGTGCACTGGTGTGCAGTCATGTAGGACTGTTCCCACAAAGTTAGGAGCATGAAATTGTCCAAAATCTCTTGGAATGCTGAAGCATTAACAGTTCCTTTCACTGGAACTAAGGGGCCAAGCCCAACTCCTGAAAAACAACCCCAAACCATAATCCCCCCTCAACCAGACTTTACACTTGGCACAATACAGTCAGACAATTACAGTTCTCCTGGCAACCGCCAAACCCAGACTCATCCATCAGATTGTAAGACGGGGATTCATCACTCCAGAAAACACGTCTCCACTGCTCTATAGTCCAGTGGCGGCGTGCTTTACACCACTGCATCCAATGCTTTGCATTGCGCTTAGTGATGTAAGGTTTGGCTGCTCAGACATGGAAACCTATTCCATGAAGCTCTCTATGCACTGTGCTTGAGCTAATCTGAAGGCTACATGAAGTTTGGAGATCTGCAGTGATTGACTCTGCAGAAATTTGACGACCTCTGCCAACTATGCGCCTCAGCATCCGCTGACCTGCTCTGTCATTTTATGTGGCCTGTCATTTTATGTGGAATGCCCAATCACTTTCACTATGTTATAATTAGTGCTGTCAAATTAATGTAAAAAATTAATCACTTTTAAAAAATAAATTGTGTAAAAAAATTAATCGCAATAAAAGAAAATTAACGCCACTAAAATTTTTTACGCAGATTAAAAATTAGTTAAATTACGCAAACCAGCGTCGTCGTCAGTGAACACAAATATTCAGAAATTGACTGTTACTTTACTCATTTTAGGCTGCATTCCTATCGCAAGTGTCCCTAAGCTGTATCCCTGCTCCCTAGGGAACTTGGTCTCTAAAATGGCTCTATTTGAATGCCCTGCAACGTCATCAACAGCAGACAGCCTTGGGGTCACGCCGTCATTACAGCACTTGGCTGTATTTAGCATGATAAATCAAACAGCACTGTTCAGACTCATTTTGTGTGCTGTAGGCACTTTTTAAATAAATGTTATGAAACGTCTAGGAACTGTATTTTAACTTCATTCATTCATTATCTTCTGCTTTATCCCGCTAGTTGGGGTCACAGGGGGGCTGGAGCCAATCCCAGTGTCATCGGGCGAAGGCGGGGTACACAATGGACAGGTTGCCAGTCCATCACACACATTCACACCTACGGGCAATTTAGAGAGACCGATCAACCTAACATGCATGTCTTTGGACTGTGGGAGGAAACTGGAGTACACGGAGGAAACCCATGCAAGCACGGGGAGAACATGCAAACTCCACACACTCGGCCCGGACTGGGAATCGAACCTGGATCGTCTTGCTGTGAGACGACAGTGCTAACCACTACACCACCATGCCGCTTATTTTAACTTTGTAATGTATTTTTGGTTGTCTCTTCTCGTGCACAGTGCTCTGATCTAGCACGTTAGCTATTATAAACATTGCTAAAGTTGAAAGTAACAGTGGAGAATGAAGAAGTTGTAGTTCTTTCTAGTTTGCTATATTTTTGTATGTTATATCAGTTTAATGAGCGACAGAGACAACACAGGTGACGGATCTACATAACACACACGAATTCCTTCCTTTCCATTGTGGGTGTTGGTCTCTGAGGTAAAATCGAATCAGCAGCAGCACAATAGAACTTCCGGCCAAGTGATATACCCATGTTCTCTCACTATCTAAACACTGTGCAGTTCTCTTTAAATACAAAATGAAAAGACATCAATCATCTTTAATAGTTCACTTTTATCAAATACAGTCAAGTGAATAATGAGGCAACATTCAGCAGTCGTTTCTCTTAAAATAGATCAGTGATAAACGGCAACAACATTTTCAATGGTCCTACGATGCCGACCTGCATGTATGTTTCTTTCAACAATGGTTTTCTTCTTGCCATTTTTCCATAAAGGTCAGATTTGTGGAGTGCACGACTTATAGTTGTCCTGTGGACAGATTCTCCCACCTGAATAGAAGTATTGTTTATTATGTATTATTTATTATTAATTATCTTAACAAGGGCAAATATACTTTATGCCATAAACTGTGCTTCAATCTATAAACATGCTATGTATGCTATGTCATGCACTGCTCTGTGGAAAAAAAATCATGATTTGACTCTCACCCTTGTGGTTGAAAGTTGCACATGATTGTGGTCCTAGTTTCAGTAAGCACTATGTATTGTTTGTTATTGTATTACTGGTTGCTTCATCCTAGAGCAACAGCTCTGTATAAATGCTGCATCCTGTTGTTGAAATTGAGTGAGGGGTCATAGATCATTACTGGATTGAGACATTATTTTCGGGAAGGACAGTACATGTTTACTCTGAGGTCAAAGAGCTGGGATAGCTGATGGAAAATGCTATTGGGCTGGGCTGAAAACAGCTAGTCTAAATAACAATTTCGGATTTAACATCTATATAGTGCGTTTAATTTAATTAAAACAAAAATCAGATAAAGAAGTGTCAAACCACTATTAAGTGTCAAGAAAAATCATCTGGGTTGCAGTTTGCTGAAAGGACATAAAGAGTCTGCAGTATATGGGGATAAGGTTTTCTGGACAGATAGGGTGAAGATTAACTTTTAACAGAGTGATGGAAATAGATACATTTTAGGAGAAAAATGAAATGATTCATGATTCAAAGCAAATAACCTCAAATATCTATGGCTGACTGTGGACCTGAATTATTGCCTTTATTGATAAGTGCTTGATAAACAATATTGTGTGTACACTTTGTTTTGGACTAAATTACACCTAAAAGGATTATATGATTTACCACTAATAATCCTGTGTGATGAAATTTTAATCTGTTATCTTTACATTTGTCAAAAAATCCTGAATCACTTAACAGGCTCTTTGGGAGGTCTGTTTATATGGTAACCCTGTGGTCATTTGTAGGAAGCACAGTGTATTTCCTATGTTTATCAGCTGTTACTTTGTAAATGCTGTGTGTGTGTGTGTGTGTGTGTGCGTGTGTGTGTGTGTGTGTGTGCGTGCGTGCGTGCGTGTGCGTGTGTGTGTGTGTGTGTGCGTGCGTGCGTGTGTATACGTGTCTGTGTCTGTGTGTTGGAGATGAGGGTTGGTAAGAAGGGGTGCAATTATCACATGTGGGTAAGGTGATGTTCTAACCAGTCATTGCCCAATTCAGCCATTCAAGGAAATGCAAGCAGACACTGAGAGGATGACTCATACTCACTGTCAGGAAGCCCTTTTCCTTGTTACCACAAAGTGCCTTGAGCAAGACATGTCCTGTACAGCTAGATTACCAACTTCAGGCTAGGCTATGTGACTAGCACTGGGTCACCTTACACCTCCCTTTGTGGTTGACCACACTCCTCCCTTAGCTCTTCTCATTAGGATGATGTCAATAAACTATACATGACATAATGCATAGCTCTTTCTATGTATATGCTGCTAACATTTCCACCACTGTTCACATGCTAATATCTATTATTATCACAGTACAGACATGGCTGGTATTTAGAGGACACTAAAAAAGCATGTGTTAAGGCCAGCCATTGGCTTAGTATTTAATCAAAAAACTCTTTATGAATGGAAATCTGACATAATGTAAGTCACACAGTTTACTTTCTGTAAGGCAGCAGAGTCTGAGAAAAGAGAGTATAGAGCAAAGGAAGAGGACATCTGAATCACACCATCTTTTGAATCATATTATGACAAGGATTTTTACTCATTCATCCTCTAGAAGAGACATAGCTTAGAAGACCTATTTTGTAAGTGTATAATGAAAATTGTTGTTAGAATTATTATATAAAAGTTAACCATTACTTTGCTCCATTTCATTTCATGCCATCTTAATACGGTTGAATGTAGTACTACATAAACAATAACATATGTCAGAATACTATGTTTGTTACAGGAAAAGCCCTGTGTAAGATTTTCTGTGTGACGGTTTGATTAACATTTCTGGAATGTAGTTTCAAGTTCTTGTTAATCGTTGGCCATCTCCATACATGTTCATTGTGGTTCATTCTCAATACTTGCTGTTTATTGGAAGTATTTCTTTGGCCTATACAAAGAGGTTTTGGATCTGAATTAAAGACAATAAATACAAATAAAATTTGTCCCCATGGCAACATTATTTTTCTTGCTCTGCCTGAAGTAATGAGAGATCTGCTGAGAATGAGAAATGTTCAGAGGAAAAGCCACCCGTCCAGCTCATGCCAAATAAGCATGACTCATGGCTTCCCTGGAGTGCAAAACTATGGTGAATTCCTCCCACAGGCAAAGGTTTCAGCTATGGAAAAGAGTTGTTAGCATGACTGTCTGGTAAGTCCTTAGGAAACCTGACTGGAACACTTTCTGTTACTGTACACGGTCCAGGTTGTCTGTTAATGATGTTTTTTTTGTTTGGATGTTGCACCTTTTTGTTTTGTTGCACCTACAAAAACTTTGATAGAGATTTTCTTCACTGATTAAGTCAACTTCAGCATGAGTAATATCCTTGTAGTTTCCAAAAACTTTAGTTTGATCTTTGGATATTTGGACGTTTGAAAAAAGGAGATCCTGGTTCTCTTTGTCACACTGAAATTTATGTAAGTTTCAAAGTCTTAAATGAATCATATCTCTGGCTTTATCAGAGGGCGTGTGTGTGTATTGCTGTGAGTTCTTCATGTGTATGAATGACTAAGTACCATAAAACTGAATACTGCAGTCAGTTGTACTTAGGTTAGCTCAGTAAACCTGTCATAACAAAGGCCCCTCTGGAGTTCCAGGAATCCCTCTTTGTGCGCCTGAGCTGAGGTAATTGCATTAAAGCCACTGCAGATAAAGCCAGAGGGATTCCTGGAACCAGAAGTACTGTCAGCCACATTCCTTCATTCAGCATCAGCATCTGCCAGACTGACTATAGCTCTGCCCATATGGAACTCATGCAATTCCAATGAAAACAGTCAGAATTAAACCAGAGCCAGCAACTTGGTTTAAAAGAGCATGATGAACACATTCAACTAGACTAGTCTTTGTGAAGTACACTGTTAATGGTGCACAGATCATTGCATTAAAATTTTTAAATATTTTAACAGGTGAAATCTAAATTTAAAAAAAAGAAAACTGTACTGTTTATTAAATGATTAAATTAAATGATTTAATGTATTAATGTATTGTATGATTGAATGTATTAAATGATTCTAACTTCTCTCGTAACAGGTTTTCTTCTTGATAGTATAGGAATATGTTTTCAGTGGAGACTGTAAAGTACTTCTGTGTGTTGCTTTGGATGAATGCCTCTGTCCAATGCTGTAAATATAAATTAAATGTAAAGTTTTGTTAATATGAAACCATAGTGAAACACTTACAAACACCTTTGGTGATGTCATTTTACAGAATAATGCTCATACACCTACACAGTGTTGCTAAGGAGAAGATTGTGGGCTTTTAGTGCTTTAGTTTTGGCTTTTGGTCCTTGCTTATATGTAAACCATGGATTATTGTCATGTGCCTGTTTTGTAACTTTAGTTTATATACAGATATTATAGTGTTACATCTCCGGAGTAGACTTTTTTTAACAAAAGAAAATGCCAGAGTTACATAAAAACTTACAGTAAGGCTATGGTCTTGGCAATAATTCATTTGTAGTTTCTGTATAACACAAAAATACAAACCCCATTTCCAGAAATGCTGGGACACTTTCTTAAAATGCAATAAAAACCACAAAATCTGTAATTTGTTATTTTTCTTGAAGCTTTATTTAACAGATAAAAGGACAAAGAAAAGATTTTCAGTGTTTTCAGTGATTAATTCAATTCTATTTATTAAATATAAACAACTTTAGAAATTGATGCCTGCAACACACTCAAACAAAGTTGGTACAGAGGCATGTTTACCACTTAGTCACATCACCTTTTCTTGTAATTATAGTTTTTAATCATTTGGGAATTGAAGATACTAATTGTTTCAATTTTTGCCCATTCTTCCTGTATACAAGACAAGCTGCCCAATAGTCTGGTCGCAGCTGTCAGATTCTCCTCTTCTGTGTACAACACTTCAGCTGCTCAACAGTCTGTGGTCATTGTTGTCTGAGTCTCCTCTTCATGATGGACCATATATTTTCGATAGGAGACAGATCTGGACTGCAGGCAGGCCAGTCAAGCAGCACTGTTGTAACTCATGCAGAATGAAGCCTGACATTGTCCTGCTGAAATAGACACGGAGTTCCAGGGAAAAGATGTTGTGACGGCAGCATATGTCTCTCCAAAATTGCAATATAAGTCTCAGCAGCACAATATAATCATCCACATTAATGCTAACTTCGCATATGTATGCATATTACCCATACCATGGGCACTGATGCACCTCCATGCCATCACAGATGCTGGTTTTTGCACTTTTCATTGGTAACAGTCTGGATTGTCTTTTTCATCTTTGGCACCTTGAATCCAACTTCCATTTTTCCTCAAAAACAAGCTGAAACGTGGACTCATCTGACCACAGAACATGTTGCCACTGTATTTCAGTCCATCTCAGATGACTTTGTTCCCAGATAACTTGCTGGTGTTCCAGCACAAAGTTAATATATGGCTTCCTCTTTTCATAATACAGTTTCAGGTTGCATTTCTTGATGCAGAGACTGTGTTGCATGACAATGATTTTCCAAAGTATTCCTGAGCCCATGTGGCTTTGTCCATCAAGGAAGCATGACAGTTTCTCAAACAGTACCCCCTGAGGGCTCGATGGTCACACATTCATCAGTGGTTTCCCCCCTCGTTTTCACACACTGAGATTTTCCCTGACCCCCTGAATCTTTTCATGATATTATGAACTGGTGCAAGACCTAAATTCTTTGCATTCTATTTTGAAACATTGTATTTGAACTGACTGACAATTCTCTCATGAAGTTTGGCACAAAGGGGTGAACCACGGCCCATCCTTGCTTGCAAAGACTAAGCCTTTGGTGGATGCTCCTTTAATATATACTCTTTTATATCATCATGATCTCACCTCTTACCAGTTAAACTGCTAATTGTGGAACCTTCCAGAACAGTTTTACTCATATTACTTGTCTTATTTTGCCTCCATCCCAACTTTTTTTTTGAGTGTGCTCCAGGCGTCACATTTTGGTGTTTTTTATATTTATGAAATACAATTAGGTTTGTCTGTGAAAACTGTGCAAATGTTTTCTTTGCACTTTTATTAGTTAAATAAAAGTTCAAGTGAATTAACAAATTACAGTTTTTAGTTTTTAATGCATTTTTAGAAAGTGTCCCAACTTTTCTGAAAATGTGGTTTGTACACTGTTGCAATAAATGATAGTTTAAAACTAAAAAATAGTTTAATTTTGCGGTTGTGTTTAAACAAAAAGTAAATGTCCAATAAAATGCAGATCTCCTGTAGTTTTTGTAAAAAGAAATATGTCTTGCCATTTCATCTCATAGATACATTAACCAGGTTGTTAAAGAGATAGTGAAGTGTTCTCTTAAATACAATACTTATTTGAATATACTTATACTTTATATCTGAACACGTCCTGCCTCAGACAAAGCAATATTTAAAAACAGCAGCACAAGTTAGAGGTTAAACTGTATTCCTATTGATTTTGTCTCAGTCATCATTTCAATCTTTAATCCTTTATAACTCTGCACTAGAGATATTATAGTGTATGCTACTTCCCTGAGCTATACTGGCTATAAGTTTTATGGGTATCGTTTCCATGCTGCACTGTATTTAGTATGATATTCTTCTGCAAATATGCACAGATACAGCAGGCAGTCTTGTTTTAAGCATTGCAACATGGGAACAAGTTGGAAGGCTACTAGTGTTGAGTTTGAAAGCAAATCTGCCAGTGAGACCCCCACCGATCCCCCCATACTCAGTGCTTTATGGTGCACGACTTCACGGAAACCATGTGACTTTCCCACATAGCAAAACAGAGGGAGACGTGGAGGGAAAGGGGGAAGGGGATCAATGGAGGTACAAGGACGTCTTTGACGGCAAGAGGTAGAAACACAGAAGTAGATTAAAATGGTGAGGAGATGAATAGGGGGACAGGAGAGTCACAGGGCAAGACCTAATTAAGGATGAAGAAAAGAGGACAAAGAGTGCATGAGAAAGGTGAGTGTGAACAGGAAAGAAGCATGAGCTGCAGAGCTGACTGACATTTTCATTACATCATGTTACAGCTTAGAGGAGACTGTGTGTGCATCAGAAAATGAGTACAAACAGAAAGATCAAATAAAAATAATTTAATACAAAGAAATCATTTGAAATATTTATTTCGTGTGTGTGTGTGTGTGTGTGTGTGTGTGTGTGTGTGTGTGTGTGTATGTGTGTCAATGTGATATGACTACTACATGGTAAATTAGGCCAAGGAAAATAAATATTCTATAGGAATATGGCTGGGTGATCATTTATTTTGGTGTGATGGGTGAGATGTGCTCTTAACTCGCTCTTGATGGTTGCTTATGTGTCAATCAGTTATTGCAGTGGAAAAACACAACTTGTATGGGAACAAAGATTATATAATAAGATAATATAAGCACTTTTTTGTAATAAGGTAACACCAAAATCTGAAACTGGCTAAATAATTCAGAAAAATTGGTCTACAGTAACAGTCACCTTCAGTAACTCTACAGCTGAGCCGTCTGTTCATTTGGGTAAACGAAGCAGAGCTGTGAAAATATAATATGAGCAATCTGTATAAACACAAATATTTGCATAGTGACATAGCAGTCATATGGTTCTGTGCTGTTCGCACACAGTTGAGAGACACTCCTGACCGTAAAGCTGGGTTTGGCACTGCCATTGTCCTTGGAGATTGACTTCCTGCTCGGAACCAATAAAGGAGAAAAAAACAATAAAGGCTCAGCAAGTCCTGGCAGATGGCAGGTCTTACTTTTGTAAAGTCACCTCTATTAGGGATATTAAAGGGCTTGACCAGTACAAAATAACAGTCAAATGCAAAGGCATTGCAATATGTTAACACTTATTATGTAGGACAAAAAGTGGGCCATGCAAAGATGTTTATTTGTCCACCACAGAAACCTATCTACCCAGTAAGTCTGACAGTCAGTACACATGACAACATTACTGTTGAACAGCAGGTGTCAAACAGGAGCAACAGGCCCCTGTGTATGTTATGTCTGGGAAAAGGCATTTTCATTATCCAGGTGACTGACTGTGATGCCTCAGGGTTCTACCGGAAAACCTAGAACTGGTTAATGGCTGTAGAGTGACTGAGAAATGAGACACAGTGTGAGTGTGAGATAAACAATGAGACAGCAGATGCCTCACACAGAACACATATTAAACTTCCTTTACTGGAACAGTATGTCATTGCTTGGTCATGTGTCTATGCAGACAACAGTGCATGAACAAAATATCCCTGTTCCTAACAGTTCACATTCAGTGTTTAAAAACAGTCAACCACATAGTTTATACTGTCATGTTTATAACCATTAACCAATAATGAAACATGGTCTCATTCCATCCTGGAAAGGTACTCTGATAGTCGTCATTATAATATTTGCTTTTGACCATCAGCGTTACTAGGTGTGTGTTGATTTAAAACTTGACACAGAAAGTGGAACAGCACCATCCTCCATCTGCAAGTGCTCATGTGTGATATATACAATTGTATGGTCTATTTTCAGCCCTAGGGTTTATGGTTATTGGAAAGGCGTCATCCCTTCTCTGCTTTCCGAGAAGGAGTCAATATTTCTCTGTCTCTTCTGTTCACAGTTAATCCAATTTTGTGTCAGAAAAAAACAGCTCAGCTGAGAGAGGTCCAGCATATTTCTAAAGCATGTACAGAGCAAGCATGTGGGCAAACACACACACGCACGTATACACACACGCACGTATACACACACGCACGTATACACACACACACACACACACACACACACACACACACACACACACACACACACACACACACACACACAGACAGTCAGTTTCAGACAGTTTCTCGTCTGTGTGTGTAAGTGTAAATTTCTTACCTCATTTACATAACTAGTTGAAAGGAAACCATCAGCATCTTTTATCTCTAATTCTGCTGCTGTGGATGGTACCACACAGACATCCTAAAGTTTGCACTCCCCAATAACATTTGTGTCTAAGTCTCACCCTTCCTTCAATGGATTATTTCATGCAGATACTGTAGATTTGTATCTAAGAACTGCTTCTGTAATCATAAAGACTATAATTCCAACGTGCTCATACTGAACATCCTTTAAAAAGATTTATTATTGTTTGACTTCCCTCTTCTACCACTATATACTGTAATGATTTATAATCCCATATTCTGGTGTCACCCAGAGGAGGGTAGATAATCTTTTGAGTCTGCTTCCTCTCAGGGGTTCTTCCTAATGCCATCTGAGGGACTCTTCCTTGCCATTGTTGCATCTGACTTGCTGAGTAGCGACCTAAATATAAGACAACTTTCTGATTTATGTAAAGTTTCTTTGTAAGAATGTCTTGATAAAATAAAATAAAATAAAATTGATTTGATTCATAATTGCGGGCGGCACAGTGGTGTAGTGGTTAGCAATGTCGCCTCACAGTAAGACGATCCGGGTTCGAGTCCCGGTCCGGGCCGTTCTGTGTGGAGTTTGCATGTTCTCCCCGTGCTTGCGTGGGTTACCTCCGGGTACTCTGGTT
>JAOVVH010000061.1:13179566-13196525 GCA_028566435.1 Scorpiodoras heckelii | reverse complement strand
TACAGTTCTTAAACTATAATCTGACATTGCAAATGTACAAATGTGGTATTGAAGGTGTTTTAGCAGTGTTTTCCCACTTTGCATAATATCTTAAAAAGGTGCAGTGTATTTACTGGCATTATGAGAAATAAAACGTAGCACAATGAAAACATAGCACAGGCAAAAATCATTAAGACAGAACATTTAACTCAAATATTTGAAACTAACAAAAACCTCTGCCTCCTTTTTGGACCAAGTATTAGTTTCCAGCACAACTTATTTTTTCCTGCTCCAGAAAAGGCAAGATGAGCTTAGCTGTACCTTCATACTTACAATATAAAATTTCTGCCTCTCTTTCTGAAGCCTGAGAAACTCTTCCACAGTCAGACTCTCCACAGACTTCTTCAACGTAATAAAGTTGCAGCTGGGTGAATGTGCTTTATGCTCCTTTCTAAATAACAACAACAAAAAAGAAAGTATTAAAAGCAGGAATTACCATTTTGCATGTTTTGTCAGCTTCAAAAATACCTTTAACCACATGCATTTACACAAACATGTCTCAGATTAGTCAGACACAAATGCGATTTCAGTATCCAACATAATACGCAAATAAGCTCTTTAAACCTGCACTTTTTCTTATAGCTAGCGCATGCGATTTTGGAGAAATCAGCAAGAGTAAGCTAGATTTTGAATGTATCCAAAACACATGAAGGCACACTGTTAGTATACTGCTGAAGGAGTACATGAGAGAGCACTGGGGGGAGGGGGGGGTCCTCATTTACATGTAAAAAAAAACAAAAAAAAAAAAACAAAACACCTGTAACAGCAGCACTGACAGTACTTCCTGTTCTCACCTGGGTTATAACTGCAACAAACAGACAATTTCTCTCTCTCTCTCTCTCTCTCTCTCTCTCAAGAAAACATTTCACCAAGAATTCAGATGTAACAGAAAGTGGAGTGCTTACAGCTGAGACTTGTATATATTCAATGTCTCAGAAGAAACAATTCACATCAACTATTATAAGAACAACATTATTGTAAGACTAGCTTGCTAGCTTTAGCAATATGTCTACCTAGCCTTGTGGAAGAGTCCAGTCATGTGCACTGAGTGTACACACAGTGTCTGCATGTAGGTAAGTATACAGACTGAATAAAATGATTGGATGGACTTTTTCCAGTCTTGTGATTGCCACAGATAGAATATTCATGATTTAATGATTGCTGACAGGATGTAAAGAGTATAAAAAAAAACAACAAACCAAAAAAATGCTTCTAGAAAAAAATATACCATCTCTTTAATGGTTATAGCAAAGTATATGGAAGTATTTACACATTTAAAAACAGAAGTCTACATTAGAAAACAGATCTGTTACTCTTTATTCTACATATTTTGGAAATCATAAGAGCACCTTTTCTGTTTTAGACAGCACAAGGCATTTTAACAAACCTAAAATACATACAAAAGTGCAACAAATTAAACTGAAAGTGTAAAATACAACCAGCAACAACAACAAACAACTCTGGCACTTAAGAAATCTCCTCATAATGTTTGATCCCCTGGGAAAAAAAGCACAAATAATAGCAATAATATTTTGCCAGAAACAACAGTCAGAGTGTGATTTAGGGCAGAGAGATCGCTTGTATTTGTTATTCTTTCTTGAGGGCCTGCGATTACTTTGTCATTAAGCAGACTAAAGATCGTGTACTCATGACAGCTAATATTTTACTGAACGTCTAAAAAGTCATTAAACAAATAATATTATTTGGCACAAAGGTTTCACAGTGAGCAAAAACAAAGATGATCAGAATTACAAAAAAAACAACCACATACGATCTTCTGCAAATCAGTGATATCACGATTAGTACCATAAAGGTCCCTCACAGCCGGTACTGGAGAATAGTGAAAGGTGTTGCAGTACTCACTCTGGATCATCTTCTGGCTCCCAGCCTTCCAGCTCTTTAAGGCAGAAGAAGCACTGCGCTACATCCGGACTGTTCTCAGAGGGCACGTGAATGAATCCTGCTTTAGCCATCTACAACAGGAAGAACTTTAAACCTTCAAGTCAACTCCGTCCAAAACCATCAACATCAACACTAACCAAAGACATCTTAAAACAAAACCTCCTTTAGTGACCTATACGTATAAATAAACAGTTACACGCAGACACAGCACTTTAATCTTTCAGATGTGCTGTTGTGCTGTTACTTACGTTCTCAGGAGTACAAACGCAGTCTTCCTGAAATGGCCATCCGTCGAAGCTTAAAAGCCTGTTTTCATAAAAGTACAAACTTTTCGGCTCGTCGTTAATAGAGTCCATATTTACGAAGAAGCTAAAAAAAAACCTGATCGGCTCTTGGCAGAAACGCACTAACACAATAAAGGTCAGCGGGTAAAGTTTAAATTTCCGAGCGCACGATTTCATTGGTTAAGGTAAGACGCATGACGCGCATGCGCAGAAGCACTGCGGGACACAGCGACATCTAGTGGAGCTGCTGCGAATTCGTCAAGATGACGTCAGGATGAGATTCCAGTTTACTTAACATGCAGTTTACTAAGACCTTATGATAATAATAAAAACAACAAAACAACACATTGAATGACACTCAAACCGGAAAATATTTGAGCCTTAAATGTTCTGACTGTATACCAGGAGACAAGTTAAAAATCACTGCCATAAAAATAAATGGTTCATAAAAAGAGAAAAGATAAATCAGTCAAGTACTTGTGACGTACTTGTGCAACTTGACGTCCAACGCTCCTTGGAAATAGAGACATGGTTATGTAATGTTTGACTAAGAAATTTCAGTTGGAAAATGTGTTAATAAGGGTAATAATTTAATACTATTATCATATTTTTTTTTAAAGCTAGGCTATACTTCAGTCTTCATCTTAAAGCTACATTAAGTTGCCTAATTGTACTAACAACTTATTAAATCCACTCCAATCACAGAGAGGTTTTCTTTTTCTTTATTCTTACCTAATCAGAGAGAAAAAACACAAATTACAGTTACAGAAATCGTCAATATACTTATAAGGGGAAAACACCAGATGGTTTATGGAAGTAATCATTTAGAGTTTTATCTGTAGCAATTTTATCACAATGTTTAAAGTAAAAACATGATAAGTCCTTTAATGAAACCATTTCTGTGTGAATGCTAAACTCCATAAGTATAAAATATTACAGATGCAGCACTCTCAACTGCAGTACTTAAACTACCATTTGTCTAAGGATTGGCAAGAATTAAAAAAATGAGAAATGGGGAAAAAAAGGGATCAGAATGAACAATATTGGTTAAAGCCCTTTGGCAGATACCGACTTAGGAATAGATTTTAAAACTGTGCAAACTTTAGGAACAGTAATTATTAAACCGTGATAAAAATCACCAGCATGTAGTGTGTAAATGTAGGGTAAAAACTAGATTAAGCTATTTAATACTTTACACCTAAAAACATTAAGAAGGACTGAAAAACTTCAGATTTCAGGTTAAAAGTCTTTGATTTACTATCCATCATGTTCAAAATCTGGGAGTTTAACATTTAGCTACTGAAAAAGTATTGACATACTGTATGCTAATATACAAAGCAACATCTGTTTTAGCTCACTTGTGTATTATTATACCAATCCATATTCAAAAATACCATGCATCCCTGAGCCCCATTATAACCCATGGTTTTTGTGAGGCAGGAGAGAGAACGTCCATAAAATGACCACTAGGTGTCAATATTCCCAGAGAGATGAGCTGTCTGCAGTTTCTCCATCACATTTCAGTGTGCCACCCTGGTCTCCACGTAGGTACTTGCCATTTTTGCCCTTTATTCCAATGTGGCCATGCTCTAAGAACTCAAAGCAGAAGTCTTCAGGTGTGTCTCCATCTGAACACACCAAGCCAGTGCTGGACACATACCAGAACCGCCCTCCTGCACCTGTAAGAGTCATATCTATCACACCTGAACATGATTGAAAACTAGATTGACAATGATTGTAAGTCAGAACATTGCATTTTAAAATATAATATAATCTAAAAAAGAATATTCAAATTCATACCTAAATCTTTAGTGGATAGAAAATAGAGGAAAGAGGAATTCTGAGATAAATAATTATAGTACTTCATTATACTTTATTACAGTCAGATAAATCAAACATTCACCTTTAATATGGTATGCTCCATCACTGAACTGTAATGTGAAGATGTCATAAACTGAACGGTTTGCATTTAGTATGTTAGAGTTTTTGTGATGGCACACATATCCATTCTCGCCTCGGAGAATTAGAATGGGCCTATTGATGAGCTTCAGAATCAGCTGTTCATCCTCACCTGCGAAAGGCATAAAAAGATTCATACGGAGTTATGGATAAAAAAGAAATTCATTGTTGCAATCCAAAGGGAATAAAGTTAGGATATGGTAACATGACTAAATTACAACATGAACATGTCTGAGTACAATCCATTGGATCTGCTCCAGTTTTGTTTTGGTATATGCCAGCACCCACCTATTGAGTCACTAACTGCAGCAAGTTGTCCGTTCTTTTTGGTGCACACATATTTCCCATTGCTGGCTTGTAGTGCCACACGTCGCCCAAGCCACACAATATCAAACATGGTGTTGGCACTTCTGCAAGGGCAAGAAAGAAAGTAAATTTCTTTCTATTGTATAATTTTTACATTTTATTTGACATTTAGAGGCCATTAGAAATAAAACACTTGTTGCACATAAATAATTAGTGATTGTTGTGGTGATACCATCATTAAATTGATTATTTTAAAAGTACAGCATGTTCCCATGTTTTATTCCACTTATGCCACAACAATTTGCCAATAGTAACAATTTTTATTATTGAAGAAATATGTTTTTTGTGTATAGCCATGTTTAATGTAGTGAAATGTCCACACAGCAATTTAGTTTCTGTTTTCACTTTTGTTAAAATCTATAAAAGTTGTTATAAAACACACATAAAATTCAGTTGTCATTTTACTGACAAAATGCCAATCTCTCTGTCCTGAAGATTCCAAATCATACATCTAATAATATTGCAACTACAAGATTATGGGTAACTGTTCTCATGCAATACAACAATAACAACATAACCATTATATATGAGTGATATCTGACTCTGTTGCCAGGAGACAGGACAGACTGACTGACAGGAGACTGCCTGTGAAAGATTTTATTTATACTAATAGCCAGACTTACACTTCTTTGGCTGTGGACTGGATGCCTCCGTGAGTTACAAGTGTCCAGTAATTGCCTTCATTTGTCCTGAACTTGCATTTTTTGCTTTCTTTATCAATCTCCATTTGAAAGGTTTCCATGTCTGTTTCATCATCCTGATTTGCAGCAATGTTCACCCCTGTGGCAAAAATAATACAACAAACACATTTTCTATTCATTGAAGTTTTATATTATTCACAAGCACAACACCACCATAATCACTGTATCTACTATGTCACAGACAATGCATACACACAAACTATTAAACATTTTATGATTGTCTGCAATATGATTTTTCACTGCACTTGACTCTGGTGCTCTCTGGTGTTTAATATTGTGAAATGTAAAACCTGAATTAATCTGCCATAATTTTGATTTTCATTGTGACAAATCTAAACTGTATTATCTCACATACCTTACTGTGATACAATAAATAGAAACAACAATCCAGAAATGTCACCTCATACTGGTATAAATTTCAGTAGCTCTATAATGATTTAAAAGAAACACATAATTGAAAATCTAAAATATTATTTATATTCATACTTTCATTCACCTATTTTCTTTAGCTGTGTGGCATGTGCATAAAATATCTGTGATTTATGAAGTTCTGTTGCTCGTTTTTTTTCTAATTAATTCATTTTTTTAGTCTAATGTATGATTGATCTCATCACTTATTTCCACAGATGAATCATTCGTATGTTGTTTCAATGACACACATGTGTTTCAATAATAATTTACCCAAAGGTTATGTCATGGAAGTTTAAATTATTTTTACCCGAGTAACATGCAAATGAAGATTATTGTTAGGAAGCCTTAGTAATGTAAAATGTAAGAATGTACAACATCATTAAAAGTTTGAGAATTTTTTTTACAGGTGTTAAAAACTTGTATTAATGTTTCCAGTGACCCTGAAAACAAAACCCTGCAAGAGATATTTATAGAAGAAGGAGGAAGTGTTGTCTGGAATGACCTGTCCAGTCATCCACTCTTATTCTAATCAAGCTGCTCTGGGAGGACGAAAAACCAAGAAAATTTGTCAGAGAAATTCTGAAAATATTCAACCTACTCCTAGACATTTTACCTATTTGTATTCAATTATTGTATTCAAAAGGAGTAAAATTACCTGCCAACTTAGTAAAATAATTACACGACAGTAGATAATATAGGTAGAAAGGTATAATAATAGATTGAATCTAAATTTTTAAAAAAATAATAAATAACAATAAAAATCGTCCACATTCAAGTGCTCAGTCTAATCTAACACATTACTTTTACAATCTTGTCATAAATAGTTTTCCTTTAAAAAAAAAAAGGGATCTGCAGGATTTGCAAACAAAAGCTAATTTATTAGAAGCAAATCGTCCACAAATACAAATACACGCATACATACTCAAATTCTACACACAAATATGAAAGTGTATTTATTTCACACAGCCCTTGAGGAGCTTCACAACATTTTGCTTATTTACATAAAAATCCTACATAATCCTACTTAAAAAACAGCTTCAAAATCATGTTTGATGGTACACTGATTTGTATTTGGGAGAATGGCACCTCTTTCATTACTGCTGTGCACCCAGAGTGCCTGTTCTTAAACTATGTAAATTGGCTGCAACAGGCTTGATTTTCTATGAGAACTGCATTATGGCACTACGTCACACACCATAATGCTTTATGGCCCTACATCACACACCATGAACAACTTTGTACTGAGATGCTAAAAGGATGCTATTCGCTGCAGAGCTGGCTTTCTTGTTGTTGGACTAGTAAGTTATAACATATTAGCTGGCATGCTGTGTCTTGTGTTATTGCACTTGCTTGATGTTTGGCTTTTTCAACTCACTAGTTTTTGATCATGAGCCAAGTGAGCCCATTTAGACAGAGGTTTAGCCACTAGGTAGACTTCTCCAGGTGATATTAACAACCTTGCTAGATAACACACTCAAACATCGGAGCTGGTAATAGAATAAGTTTCACTTTGTTTCAGTGGAATTCAAGCTTTTAAAGGTTAATGTAGTGGACTAGTTCTTTGTCCACTAGCATCCCCCAACATTCACATATATTGCAGTTAGGTGGTTGCAGCACATGGTCTCTGGTTCATGCTAGCTTAGCATGCTACAATTTGGAGTTGTGTGCAATGCTTGAAAAACTTGAAAATGTCTGTGCAAGCATATTTACTTCAGTAAATATATTTGCAGGACATAGCAGTGTTATTTCTGAAAGTTAGCACCGTCCACTGTAACCTTATTGATGTCATCCCTGTGTCACACAGTTTTATAGATCTTCTGTAATATTACTCTACCTTGTCAGTCGACATCATTCCTTCACTTCTAACATTTTTTGCCAGTTGAACTGCTTTTTTTTTAGCTGTTTTTTTGTGTACAGCTGTCCATGGCTGCATTCCAAACTGCACCATGCTCCCTAGTGCACTACAAATAGTATAAGATAATGGTTTGTACATCCTATTTACTGCACTCAACATGTAGCAGTTTGGATTTCAGCCCATGTGGGCGATTAGCATTTACGACAGTGTTGGAAAAGGGAATTACACTCAATAAGACAAAATGACCAATTCTCATGTAGTATTCTTGACTTGAGACTTTGTTGAACAATGGTTTTCTCCTTTAATTCTATTGGGAAACAAAAGAATTTGATCATAATGCCCTGGATAGATTGCAGTTGCTCATGCTAAAAGTAGATGCATCCTAAAATATCCCTTGATTATTTCCTTAATCCTTTAACAGCCCAGATCTTGAACCTTACCCCTCCACTCTTCAACCCTCCCCCTCTCCAACCCCTCCCCCCTCACATTCTGTGCTTCCATAATACCGTCCACTGAGAAATGCAAAGCCGCACTGTGGGGCCCAATAAGCAGCTTTGAGTGGCATAGGTACAATCCTTCAGCTCTGATGCTCAGGTTCCCAAGCAGCATAGAAAAGGAAAGGAGGTTGAAGCAATGCCTGTATTTTGATGGGAGACAGCAGGCTTTCTGAGACATGCTGGGACAGAAAGCAGGGCTATTAGCACAACCTGCACACATCCCTCGCTCACCCATCGAATGCCTTTTCACAATTCACATTTTTATTCTTGTGTTTCATGTATGCACAGTAAATGTGTATGCTGTTTTTTTTTATACTATTATTGCCTAGCAACGTATTAGCAATTATTATTATCATGCATAATGTTACAATTAGGAATTTGTGTTATCATGTCAGCCAGCTCAGAGAACATGGACTGCTTATTCATCATATTTATCTGGATTGCTTGTTTCAACCACAGCCGAGCTTAGAATGATATGAGTGAAAAGTTTCTTTTTATAAAAAAAATCTTTTTGATCTTTTCACTGCAAACCCTTCATCTTGGTGTCCAGTTACACTTCATTTTCCAATTTCATGTCTGATTCTGCTTTAGTTTTACACATCAGATAGAAAGTGAGAGCCCAGCTGTGACTGGACTCTCCCCTTATCTACTCGTTTGATCAGTTCTCCTGCACAATGTGATGACCAAAAAGCTCAATGCTGCATGCTTCAGAATGACCTCAGGGTCATCACAGAATACTCCCTCTCAATTTACTAACCCTTTTCTGGGGAATGTAACAGTACCCAAAGATACTGAGACAGAGAGAAAGAGCCTGCAAACTGGGGCAGGTAGAACAGTATATGCAGATCTTGTCAGACATCAACTTGATTAAATTAAGTGATTCAAATAGCAACCATACATGGTAGAGTTTGTTTATTTATATATCCAGTCCAGAGTCTGAATCAACAACTGTATGGAGTCCAGCCTTTGGACAGGCATGCTTGTGTTAGTGCATTTAGAAATCCTTAGTCCATTGTTAGAGTGGTTATTAGTATCAAAGACATATACCCAGAGATGAATTATGAAGGGAAATTCTCTTTTAGTTCACCAATTCCCAGGTAGCCCTCCTCATTTCGTCAGTTCTCCTTTACTTATAGCATAGACAGTAGAGAAATCTAGACTATCTAGATTATGAACATACAGCAAGCATCTCATCATTTATGTTTGGCATGTTCATCTGTTTTTCACTTTTCTGATGCCTGAATGTGGTAAAAGACATTGAAAACAGATTTGTCCACTAGAATGTGTGCCATACTTGCTAGTTTAGTGAATAAGCTCCCTGTCACCTCCCCTGACAAACCCACTTTCTCCTAATCTTGGTGACAATCCAACACAAACTAGCAAGTCTCCAATCCCAGTAAATTTCTTCCAAATGATCAGAGAAATGGTTTTGAAAAACAGCCGCCCAATGTCACTTCTGATTATTGATTACAAGATCATCTGAGTTTGTATTGCATCCTGGAGTGAGGCACCCAGGGCTTAATGAACCCCAGACCTGCAGTGCTGATTGGAGGACTTGTCGGAAGTCATCGTGGCCTTCCTTCATCATGCACAGACTGTTTGGGAGAAATGAACTGCTGCATCCATTAGCAGAATTACTTTGCTTAATTGCTTTTTGTATGGGATGAATATGCAGTAGATGGATGTAGACGCTTCTTTTCCATTAGCTACAACTACTCCATCTCTCTCTCTCTCTCTCTCTCTCTCTCTCTCTCTCTCTCTCTCTCTCTTTCCTTCCCACTACCAAAACATATAAACTTTGGTGATACATCTCTGCCTCATTTTTCACAACACAGAATTTGTATTCTTTGTCAATATTTCAAAAGAAGAAATTACAGTTTGTGATACTGTTGTCACATTTGATTGTTCAAGAACACGAAAGTGATATTTAACAGCCCTTAATGATGTTTTCACCAAAATGTTTTTTGCATTAATCAGGTATATAATTCTAATGCTGAAATAGTTGTGTAAACAATAAGAATATTTTATGGCACTCAACAAAGTTAATTCTACAAAAGTAGTAGGAGCAAAGCACGGTAATGTTCAGAAGCTGAAATCAGAAACTGTTAGATTCTAGATCTTAACATGACATGGTGGTTATGTCTTGAGGAAGCCATGGCCAGACAAATTAGCAAAAAAGTCACGTGTAATTCGTAAACTATAAGCAGACCACAGACACAATGACAAAGTATACACGTAGGTTTCAGCTTTTCCTTCAGAATGCATGGTATGTTTGCCTATCCTTGCCTATTCAAGCTAGTTTATTTAATATGATATGCTATCAAACTCTAAACTGACTTTCCTTCCATGTTGGTTTTTTTGCCTGTCAGCCTAGATGCCAGGTCTCCCTGAGGATTCTCTGATTTGCCTCTCTGTTGTGGCCATTCTTATAGCATGGTCCCTAGATAAAGAAAAGCAGTGAAAGGCTTTTGTTTCTGAAAACTGACTCCACCATCATTGAAATGACCCTGTCCACTCAATTATTTATTGCACCTTGCTGCTGTCGGGTGTCTGTATGTGAGTGTCTGCGTCTTTGTGTGTCCGCATGTGCAGGTTTTTATTTTTTGCTGTGTATCCAAGACGATTCTACTACCAGGGAAGAAGGGCAAGTATCACCTGTGAGGATGGATGAGCAAGTTATGCGTGTCTTTCTCTATATGTGTTAGAGGAGTGAATTAGAGAGAACGGAATCAGCTTCTGTTCCCTACAATGCATATTCAGAGTCAGTGAATTGCTACAGTAATGTATCTACTGCAGGTGGCTCAAGGTGCTTACCAGGAACACAGTGGAAACCATTGCAGCACACAAAGTATGTGTTACACTATTGCTGCAACAAGCAAAGCAACGTAGATGCCTGGTCAAAGAGGAAAGCAAAAAAAATGTGCAGCGTGCTTGCTATCAGTTTACTTAGCCAGCGAATATAAAACAGCAGCATCTGGACAAACAATAAAGCAAAGCCCTGCCGAAGAGACAGTTGCAGTAAATTATATTGTTAAGGTCAAGCTCATGCACAGGACTTTCTTCCCACAGCAGCTTTATAATATCATTACAATTCATGAAAGTGCAACATTTGCCTTGCGCTAATGTGGTGATCTATTTCTTCTATGAATGCTGGCTAAGAAGATTTAGCATTATTCGTTATTGATTCATTTCTGTTCCCTGAAACAATGCATTCTGAAATACTTGCATGTAGAGTGAGTAAACATGATTTGTTAAATTGATTATCATAAAATGATTTGAGGAACACAGAGAAAGAGATTCATCAATTATGCATTTTTTCAGGGATCATGCTAGTAATACTTTTTCCTTAGTCTAAATCTAATCTAAAGGCCATGTAAGAAAACTGTATTCACTTTGTGTGTGGAAGGCATGCCAAGAACAGCTCCAAGAGGGAATGGTAATTCTAACTTTGAATCATTGATGACAACCTCTGTACTCCTGTGCTTGCCATTTGATCACCATACCAATAAAACCTGAGCCACTGCAGCCTACAGTCAAGAGAAAAAGGATATAAACACCTGTCATAAACACCTGAAAAATAATTGCTGGTGGAAACAAATTGCAAAATAGTAAAACTGGAACTGTTCACCTTTTACAACACACAGTTTAGAATTCCCTACTACACATAATGGGTCTCATTAACTAACAGCCCAGGTAAGTTATTTAACTAGAAGCAGGTGACTAAACTAAATTATTCATTGTGTGAGAGTTGGGTGGTAAACTCTGACTTTTCCTCAATTATCTACCTCATATGTTCAAGTTTGTGCTGGTAGAAAAATGGAAGGATCAGTAATGAGGCTTGAATATAAATATCTGAATTACACATCACTAAAAATGTGCAGATTTTAAAGAACAACAGTGTTTTTGGATGACTTTTTAAAATGAATGTTGGAGAAGAGGTTTAGACTCACCCCCAACCCTAAATTTAACCTTAATCCTCTCAACAGATTCAACAACACATTTGCAAGCTTAAGACCATGTTGAATATCTGAGGCCAAAATCTTACACAGGCAGCTTGGCTAACTGAACAGTGAAGTGCATTTTATATAATGCATTTAATATAATGCATTTCCCAAAAGCATAAAACACTGCATAAAAAACAAGGCAGAAATACATGATCAGCATGGTCTGTTAATTCTGCCTATGACAGTTCCTCAACTGTGATGTGTGAGCGATTGTTTTTATTTTAATTTCACCCAGTCATTAATTATTTATATTTTACCTGCTTGCAATATTTTCTAACTACAAACCCCATTTCCAGAAAAGTTGGGACACTTTCTTAAAATGCAATAAAAACTGAAATCTATCATTTATTATTTCACTTGAACCTTTATTTAATAGACAAAAGGACAAAGAAAATATTTTCAGTGTTTTCAATGATGAACTTAATTACATTTGTTAAATATAAACAAATTTAGAAATTGTGGTCTGCAAAAAAGTTGTGACAGAGTCATGTTTACCACTGGGTCACATCACCTTTTCTTTTAATCATACTTTTTAACCATTTGGGAATTGAAGATACTAATTGTTGCAGTTTTGCAGGTGGAGTTTTTGCCCATTGTTCCTGTGTACAAGACTTGAGCTGCTCAACAGTCCATGGTCGCTGTTGTCTGGTTCTCCTCTTCGTGATGTGCCATATATTTTCAATAGGAGACAGATCTGGACTGCAGGCAGCCCCGTCAAGCCATTCTGTTGTAACTCAGAATAAGGTCTCACATTGTCCTACTGAAACGGACATGGAGCTACTATGAAAACATGTTGTCTTGGCGGCAGCATATGTTTCCCCAAAATAACAATAGAAGACTCTGCATCAATGGTAGCTTCATATATATGTAGATCACCTATGCTGTGGGCACTAATGTAGCCCCATGCCATCACAGATTGCTGGTTTTTGCACTTTTTGTTGGTAACAATCTGGATGGTCTTTTTCGTCTTTGGCACATAGAATCCAATGTCCGTTTTTCCCCAAATACAAGCTGAAATGTGGACTCTTCTGAGCACCGAACAAAATTAATACATGGTTTCCTATTTTCTTGATGCAGCAGTAGACTGTGTTAAGTAACAGTCATTTTCCAAAGTACTCCCAAGCGCATGTGGCTATGTGCATCATGGTAGCATGACAGTTTCTCAAACAATACCACCTGAGGGCTTGATGGTCACACATTCAGCAGCGATTTCCACCCTTGGCCTTTACACACCGAGATTTCCCCTGACTCCATGAAACTTTTCATCGCATCATGAGCTAGATGGTGAAAGACCTAAATTCTTCACAATCTTGCACTGAGAAACATTTTGTTTGAACTGACTCACAATTCTCTCATGAAGTTTGGCACAAAGTGGTGAACCAACAACCCATGCTTGGTAGTCATTATATTCTATTGTTTTTGTTATATTTACAAAATACAATTAGGTTTGTCAGTGAAAACACTGAAAATCTTTTCTTTCTACTTTTATCAGCTAAATAAAAGTTCAAGTGATTTAATAAACTACAGTTTTTAGTTTTTATTGCATTTTTAGAAAGTGTTCCAACTTTTCTTGGTATGGGGTTTGTAATTTAGTTGGTTTCCAAAATGTTTCCAAAAATATTACAAGCTAGTAGCCTAATTTAAACCACCACAAACACAAGCTTTACAACTGACCATTAACTCACAGCCACATCATAAATGACCATTTGCACACATTAAAGTAATAACCTCTTGTTTCCAGTCCTGATGCACATGATACATAAATAAATAAAAAAACATAATAAAATAAATAAATAAATAGAATACAACTCCTATTCATAGCTGTATTTGTAGCTGTTTAGAACACATTATCTTTTCATTGCAAATAATCTATTAATATTTGATTACATAACACTAATCCCTAATATTTTTCAATAAATACAGTGAGAATGCAGCCAGCACAACTTACCTTGTCGAATAGAGACAAATCTGTTATTGGCAGCTTGAAACACCACCTGTGGATGACTCTCCTCGAGGTCAAACAATTCATCTTTGCCTGGTTTGGAGCAGCGTCCTGAGCGTAGGGTACCTGTTGGTCCCATTGGACTCAAGTACCTTCCTTCACAGTCCTTAAAGGCTAACTTGCCTGATTTCAGTTCCAATGTGTATACAGTTCCACGGCCATTTTCAAATAACAGTTTCCCATCATTGCTTAAGAAGCGGCTGTCACTGGTCTTTAGGCAGTACTTGCCATCCACATAAACCAGAGTTAGAAGAGCATCAACACCCCATGGAATGTTGCTGTCCACAGCTATTTCACTGTCAGGTGCAGACAGATGAGCATAACGCTTGCGGGCTACGCTTAGCAGGTTGGCTTGTGGATGAAGAGCCAGGTGCATAGTCCAGAGTTCTGGTTCACCAATGGTCTGAGCAAAGCAAGACAGGTGGTCATTCGACCCTCCAAAGAAGCGCAGGTGTGGCTCAGACTGCAAGGCCCAGCGGCCATCTGACTGCGCCACAATTATGAACCTGCAGACATTCTCCTGTGTCTCTGCTTCACAAGTCACCTTGCCATCTTTGTCAGAGGCCAGGTAACGGCCCAGGTGGCTCTGCAAGTACACCACTTGGCCATCAGTCTCATCCTGCTCGAGTGTCCAGATCTGCTTCTTTTTGAGACTTGGAGCTGAAGCATTCACTTTGAATCCAAAAGCCTCTGCTGTCAGGTACCGATTTTCATAATTAATTAGCCCAAACTGAAGCTTGAGGGCTTTATTGCCATTGATAGGCATTGTGGCGTAGAACTCAGGTGAAAGGAACAGAGTAATAAGAGTCCAGAGATGAAACCAATTACCAAACTAATTACCTCTCCTGCCTATCTTGACTAGCTTGTCACTAAAATGCTAATTCTCGAGCATGAAGTCTACTAAATCCTCCTTAAAAATCTATTGTTTGTTTGTAACTTACTTTTTTCTTGTATATATCTTCTTTTCTTATTTACTTAGTCCTTGGTTATTTGAGTTTTCTTTTGTTGATCTGATAAAGCCTGTTGTGTCTTTTCTTTTAAAAATAAAGCTTGCTCATGTAGTCTTTCTCCCAAGAGAGCTTACCAAGGTTCTGTTTTTCTGTTTCCTAATCAGCTCAGATTAAAATCAGCCGGACTCAATACCTCAATCCAGTGAGCTGCTGACGTCACCTTGATCCCACCAGTTTCTTTTCTTCTTGACTCATTCACTCTCTTCCTGTCCTTCTCTCCATTTCTCTTACTGTTTCTCAATGTATTCACCAACCTTATTCTGTTTGCCCTACCTGCAACCACTTGTGGGATTACCAAATCCTAAAAAACTACTTAATAGCAATGCTTCTTTCCTGTCTGCTTGATTAATTCCTGTCCTTTTCGTCTTTGCAGACCTTCTTTATTCATATCTTAGTTGTCCAAATAGTCTCGGGATGGTCTTTAATTAGAGGCAACCTTTGAATCTCAATAAGCAGACCTTTTGCAAGATGTCAACATTTTCATTCCTCATGAAGATGACCAAGCAATTTTGTTGTTACTCAGCAAAAATGATGTAACTACGCTTGTAATGTGTATTACCTGCCACCTCTTGACTCTTTCTTCTTCTTTTCTGTTAATATTTCTTTTTTCCCATTCTTTCATCCTTGCTATTCTTATTCCACAGACACATTTGAGGCTCTGTAATCCATCCTGTCCATGGCTCCTGTGTTTTTATTATGTTCCCCACTCTCCAACTCTCTGCTGATGGTGATTGGACAGAAAGCTGGGTAACCAGAGCCCTCCCTGGTGGCCTGAGTATGTGATCAGTTTTCCAGCACACACTTGATATAGAGTTACATGCCTTCTCTGATTTCAAGCTCCATGGTTCTTGGTTAGAGGGGCTTTATGTGTATGTGTGTGCTTACCTTTTGGTGGCATTATAAAGAAGGAGATTCAAAGATGACTAAAATGCAGAAAGTGAAATGTGGTTTTCAATTTAAATAAATGTTATGCATTCATATTTTTTCTCTTCCAGAATCAAGAAATTGCTAAGATATTTTTTGCATAGTGTGGAGGGACAATACTTAAGTTACTGTCCATTAATTTAAAATCCCAAACATATTAGTTCAGGGGGAAAAAGCTATGGAATACCTGAGCGGCCTCTTAATCATCCTTTCAATTACCCTTCTACATTATTAGCTCGTTCTAATCCACTAATGTCCCTCCAATCCATCCACTCTTCTCTAGTTTGTCTTGATTATACAGGACCTTCTATCTGACACTGACTCACTTGAGGTACATAAATAAGACTGAGACACATGCATACAGGCAAATACCATGTTTCCAATCATACAAACTGAGTTTAATACCTATCAGTAACCTATGGGAAAGCCTCTCAGTTTGCTCACACATTCCCTCCAAAAATCTAGTCATTTGATCTAGAAATGTCTTGAAGTGTCCATGGCTTGTTCATGTGGCTAACCTTTTTCTCTTTTGAATGGATGGAGATTTCTTACTAGTCTGGGTTAAATCAGGCAAGCTTGACAGACCTTGTTTGATAAATAGATTACTGTGACCTGTAAGTAAGATTACACAGTCTGTACACACCACCAGACACAATGCCTAAACATTTTGTTAGAGCTTTTATTAGCACTTATTATATTTAATGCATAATATTATGAGAGAGCCTTCTTTTCTGAACTTCATGCATGTGGGACTTCCATATGACATTTAATACATACACAGATCAGCCATAACCTTATGACCACCTACTTTTCTCTACACTTCTTGTCCATTTTCTCAGTTCCACTTACCATATAGCTGCATTTGTACTTGTACAATTACAGACTGTAGTCCATCTGTTTCTCTCCATACTTTGTTAGTCCCTGTTAATCTGTTCTCTAATGGTCAGGACCCCCACAGGACCAGCACAGATCAGGTACTATTTGGGTGGTGGATCATTCTCAGCA
>JAOVVH010000061.1:13133019-13147871 GCA_028566435.1 Scorpiodoras heckelii | reverse complement strand
CGGTGTTTTGCCCCAGGGCCTTTTGTGTAGTTGTTCTGCCACTGCTCAAAATTATACACTATTGTTAAATGATATGTACTATGTACCCAAATTTGACCCCATAAGCAAAATTTGGTCATCTTGCTTTATCTTCTCACAATTCCATGATATCAACATTGAGAACTCGGTTTCCTTTTGAGTCTGGTTCCTCTCAAGGTTTCTTCCTCTTAATTTCTAAGGGAGTTTTTCCTCGCCACTATCGCCATCAGCTTGCTCACTTGGGATAACAGTAAGGGATAAAACCTATAAATTATGTTGTATTTTTTTGTCTTTATAAAGCTACTTTGGGACAATGTCCATTGTTAAAAGCACTTTAGAAATAAAATTGAACTGAATTGAATTGAACTCCATTTAATAACGCTAATTTCGGTGGTACTTTTCTTACATTCTTTCATGGCATTCATTAAAGAATTAGGGCACCATACCACCTACATCCCAATTTAACCCAGCTGAAGAAGAAGAATGAGAAAAGGGTGAAGGTGAGAAGAAGAATGACAGTCAAGGGAACAGGAGGCGAGACTCAGAAGGCAGCAGGGAGAGAAGCCGCACTTGTGATGTCAGGATTTGTTTCAGCTCCCCACTGAGTGGCTTACTAGAGTATCATTTTTATTTTTTTTTCACCACCCCTTGACTGCAGCTGCTTCATGTGGGAAGAAGCAGAATAACGTAGCTGAATGTTTGTTTCCTCTTAGCGCAGTGGGTGCAGGGGGGGCTGTGATAGGCCAAAGGTGCAAGCACGGGGCTGTGCTGGGCCAAGAGAAACTGTGTTTTAGTCCTGTGATGAATTACCTGTGTGCAAATAGTGGAGACCATTGCAGAGGCTGCAGCCTTCAGACAGGGACTATGATAGATGAAGTAAAAAGACATCTTTCCCCTCACACACTCACTATGTCACACACCTTCTATACGCACAGGACATTATCTCACTGCAGGCCACACACATCTAACAAGGAAGGATCCAAGAACTCCATGCACATGAACAACATCGTTCCACAGCATTGAATTCTGGTTCATAGTCACTTTCACCCCTATTCCCTGAAAAACACACACAGACCCACACCAAGGGAGGTGAGTGCTCCATTTCCTTTCATTATTTAGTTTACATTTCTCCCAAATATAAATAGTGAGATGGATGAGTTCAGGTAGGTCTTGCGGTTATTCTTGCGTTATCAGTCAGACATAATACACACACACCTTCCCCTGTGTCTCATCTAATGGAGTTTCCCAGCAGTGCACATGAGAGCAGAGCTGGTGAGATGGAAGGAGATAGAGATGAGTGGCACAGGCCCTGCTAAGCAACTCATCCGAGTTCATAATGAAAACAATGTTTGGAGAGGAGGAGTTAAAGGAGTGGCTTGTAATTTTTAGAGTCCTCTTCTGTCTGGAAAAAAAGCTGCTTCCACAATGGAAACAATGACAAGCCTTCCTCCTTCCTCCAAACGACTGCACCTCTCCGTCAAACTACACCTCCAGAACTGCCGTTTGGAGGATAGATCCTGTTTGAGGCCAGAAATATGTAGACAAAATTAGAAATAAAGAATGCAAATACATTGACTGGCAGTATGTTTGAAATTATAAATAGACAACTTAAACAATACAAAATGTTTCTTTAACTGTTATATAAATTCTGTGTGCATTATAATTAAGGAGTGATTTTAACATTAAAGGTATAGTGGTGGCTCTTGGAAACTTCTCTCACAGCACAACATAAAAACCTTTTTTTTAGTTTTGGACTTTTGGTTTTCGTTTTTAAAAGTGGTCAGTGCAGCATACATTTTATTAGTATATTTAAAGAATATACTGACCAGAAAACAAGAAAATAAAATTAAATAATCACCAGGAAACCGAAGAACTAAGGTGTAGCTCAAAGTTGGGCTTTATGTACTAAGTTTGTTACAAGTAAAAAAAAACATATTTTGTATCAAAGAAACTGTTTTGTTAAGAGAGGAAATTATATTAAAATTCACTTAACATAACATTGTATAGCATATCGTATCTCCTTTATTTAAATTTATAGTCAGTTTGGAGATGATGGTAGGCATGGAATCACAGCTGTTCCTTGTCTGCTGTCCTTTCTCTTCTCTGGTGCATGATGGGACAGGTTAGTGTAAATACAGGCCCTTACTCTATACATCATTCGTTTGGCAAATATCAGCCATCATCTGTGTCATCAACTCAACTATACACAATGATCAGTGTTAACACAAAACAGTCATGTATACACAAAGAAGACATAAGTATGGGCAAATATGTATAAAGTAAATTTGTAAGTATAGTATGAATTTGACACAACATTTTATTCACAAATAAAAAAATGGATATATATAAACAAGTGCAACCCATTCATTCAGCTTGAGTAAGGCCCTTATCCAGACCACGACTGTGATGGATTTGAAGTCTATCTCGGTAACAATGGGCAAAAGGTGGGAATACACCTTTGGATGTGAGGAGGCTGTACAACTAGGTGATAATGAACAAGATGTGCCATGGAAAAAATGGTAAAGAAGCTGACCAATCAGGAGCAGCACCAGTGAGAAAGGCAAAGATTGCCGTGTGAGACTTATGAGAATGACACATTTTTAAATAAAATACAGTCTGCATTATTAATCAATCAGTCGATATATGTATATGTAGATACTCCATGGCCCAAACATAATAACATGTTTATTCATGGCCTCTTTATTCCATTGCCAGAGGGACTTCCCGGTGCGTTCTCTCTCTCTACTCACAGCCTTGTGAGATCTGATCCTTGTGCAGGCTTCCTAGGCCCATGACCCCCTGCCTAGGAGCATGAGTAAATTTGCATAGCTGGCTTGACTGAAGGGCCATACAGTGTGATGTTTGGCTGGTTGTGTGGGAGTGGGAACTCCATGCCACAGCTGAGCTGTTGCTGGCCCACTGTTCTTCCACTGCTACATGACTAACTTACAACCAACCATGAGGGTCCCAGCAGCCTGGACCTTCATCCCCACACACTTTAAAGATGCACTGAGTGTCTGCATGTTATACAGTATATTTTTACGTGCCAGCAGTCCTGAGAGAAGCAAATAATATTAGTGAGAGAAATGTGATCACTTTAAGAGGAGAACCAGGTTTCAGATTCCTGATGGATGTTGTGCAGCTGAGAACCCTGCATATGCAGAGAGCATTAATATATACTAATACACAATCACATATATGTCCTGCAAGCAATAAACTATAAATGGAAAGGTCAAGGAAGAATCAGTTTCAGGGAAAAACATAGCATTACTGTTACAATTCATGAAATCATTTATGTTTAATGATGAAAGACAGCCAGTAATTAATAAAAGGGTTCTTCAGGTATAATTGGATATTTTGACATTTTCATTATAGATCTTACATGATCAGTGTTTAGAGGTACAAGAATAAAATTACAAATTAAAGGTAGGTAGACAGATTTTTAATTTACATGTTGAAAAAAATCAGCGGGAAAAAGGTATTAAGTTAATCAAAAAAGTTCCAGTGGGGGTCCTGCCAGATGCCCCACTCTGCCCTGGAGACAGCAGGTAAAAAGATATTTATATTTCTCTCTCTCTCTCTCTCTCTCTCTCTCTCTCTCTCTCTCTCTCTCTCTCTCTCTCTGTTGTACTGTTATACCTAGCCCTAACCCTCACTTTAACCTCAGTAATGAAGATACAAGTTTTTGGCTCTTTTATTTATGTATTTATTTATTTATTTATTTATTTATTTATTTATTATTTATTTATTTATTAGTTATTCATAAACCCATTTTTCTTATGGGGACCAGCAAAATGTCCCCTCATGGTTAAAAAATGATATTCCTATGATTGTGGGGACAGTTTGGTCCCCACAAAGATATAAAAACATGGTACACACACACACACACACACACACCCCGAACTGTACTTTCCCTTTTCCCTACTTAATACCGACACATTCCACAGCAACAGGATTTACAAGGTGTAGATCAAATATATCTCCGCCAGACTGTCTACGGTGTTCACTTATGCACCTCGGCAGGACCATTTTTGCCATTTCTTACGTCCTGCTGTTCTTTTACCATATATAAGGGCTAATTGCTTCTTCTCTCAAACCTGTCCAAGCTGCAAAGTGCCTAATCTGCCATGCCAAATGAAGACATTAGAGTTCAGCCTCAAAATATTGCTTTTCTTGTTCCTTAGGTGATCTAAAAAACCTTGACAGACAGAAACAATCCAAAAAAATTAAATAATAGTTGAATTTAAAAAACACCAGCACATAGCATGCTAGAGGAGGAGACATTAATGCTGAAATACAATTGAATACTACATCAGCATGCAGGCCATTCTGTTCTTCATAGTTGTGTGAATGTGCTGAGGATGGATATGCAGCATATGCAGCAGGCCCAAGGAGCTTGGGTTGAAGATGGATGTATGGGGTGAGCTGGAAAGCTTCCATGCCCTTGACCCCCTCCCTCGCCTCAGTCTCGGAGATGGTCTGGATCGCTGTGTCCAGCACATATGAGCATCTGACAGCCATTCATTCACACATGTGACTCATAGAAGAGGGAAGCTTGCTTTTTCTTTCTCCCTTACAAGAGAAGGAGTGAGGGAAATACCAGAAAAGGAAAAGCAACATGTAACCCTCTTGTAAAGAAGATTGCATATCAGGATTTTGTTTTGTTAGATGGCATTATTGGGACTATTGGTTTATCTGTGATAAAACTCAGAATTGGTTTAACACGATATTGTGTTTACTTTAAGACCATAAAATATATTACAAGTGGAGAATTTCTCAAAATGTGTAAAATATTATCTGTCATGTCACATTAAAGGTGGTAATATAAAAAAGATACTTAAATGACAGAAAAGAACAATTTAACACAATGACAATTAAACTGTAACCTCTGGTCATGCACCAAAACACATTACATTACGAGAGTATTTAGAACACACACTCCCATTTACAGCCATTGACACACTTAACAAATGTAGCATATGATTCAGCTACTCTAATTCTTATGGCCATTTGGCTATAAACCCATTCACCCCAAAAAATTGGCCCAGTTTGACATTCATTGGAAAAAGAGTGAAAACTGTTTTATTCAGTACACAATAATCATGAGCATGCAAGTATGTCCGGTTTGTTAAAATGAAACTTTATAATGATTTTTAATGTGATTATGTGTATTCTAATGTAATTTCGTAATGACAAGTGTTAATAAAATATCTGCTAAGAGAAGGAACTCCAGTGTGTCCCCAGGCTCTGTAAACAGGAGAAAAAAAGTAATGTGCACCATCAACATCCAGCCACTCAGGGCACAGGGCAGCTCTCCAGCAAGAAGCATGCAGGTATTTTGGGATGTGGCTTTGGATAAAAAAACGAAAGGAGTTTTTGTACATGTTGTACTTGTTTACATTACTAACGTCAACTACAATAGCTGATTATATTAATAACTGCCAATAAAATCTCGAAAACAGACAGGTCTCCTTCGCTTGACCCAAAGATATTGTATTGGTTAGGAAGGGTAAGGGAGAGATACAAGCTCATTTTACCATCACAGAGTCAGAAAGATTAAACCCAAAAGTCTGGGATGAAAAAAGTGAGAAAGCAGATGTGACCATTTATAAAGGTCACATGCAAAACAAGACAAAGCAAAAACCTTATAAAATATAAAACATCTGTATACATCAAAATGTAATACCTTATAATTAAGATAAATACATCTTTTCATCCATCACAAAGAAAAATGACAGATGAAAAGTCCTCTTATTGGAAAGTAAAATTCTTTTTTCATCTCATTTCAATCAAAGATTCATTGGAGCTATTCAAATGTTTATATGTCTGTGTGCATTACATATGATTGTGTTCAATTTCATAATCCTTGAACATTTCAATTTTCAAATGTTCTGATTATAGGGAGCTTGCAGCATAATTGCAGCCATAAATCTAATTTATTTTCTCAGCATGGAATCTTTTTCCTGTTTTATCATTATCTGTATTTCTTCAGATAATGAAGAATTTCTTCTGGTTATCATTAAGGCCAGAGCCATGTGGAGAGAGTGGGAGAGAGGAAGGAAGAGAGGGGAATAAAAAAAGGAAGGGGGACAGGGGCAGGGCTGTGGAACATTAATAACATATTTGTGCCATTGTTCGAATGGTTACACTTGAGCAGTGCTGAAATTAAGCAATACTGTTTGAAATGTGCAGACATGGAATAGGCCATTACGGCCCACCTGAGGGCCTTTTCCACTGAAAGGGTTGCTGAGGACCCTGAGATGAGATGCAGGTCTATACTGATACACCAAAAAAGGGAGAGTAGTCTTTTGTCTCCCTGTGCAGTCCCTATAACCCTCCATTTTCTCTCAATTTAAGTTGTTACATGTTGTGTCTTTGTGTCAAAATGCAGTGGCCTACATAAATACAGGCACACATACATATACATACAGATGACTGCACTACTTAAGATTCAAATGATGTCTGTTTCCCCTCCCATACTAGGTTCCCCTGCATCCCTTGGCCTTACAGACACATTCACTCACACAGTCACTCACACACAGCACACAGGCAAGCTGGGGATCTGTCAACTGCTTATAAGCATATGATGGATGGGCTCTCAGCCCTTTAAACCAATACCATCAGAGCAGTATGCACGCCTTTCTTAACTCAACAGCAGCCCCTCATTCAGCACCCCCACCCTCCTACTTGTGCATCTCTGTCAGCCACTCCCTCAGCCCTGAGACAGCCGCTCACCATGCAGGCCAGACAGGGTCAGGCAGAGGGCACGCCATTTATGAGCTTATGTTATTCGCCTTTGCTCACAACACCACACTGTGCAAGTGACATGCCTTTTCTTAAGAACAATACAGGGACAGAGAGTGAGCAAAAGGGTTACATGTATTACTCATCAGTGAGAGGAGAATTTCTCACATACATACACCCACATGTGTAAATAAACTCCTATCATTCATGTATAGTATATATAATATACAATATACACTATTTCATACCAAATACCTAAAGCTATATGATGCATGGTATGGTACAAAAGTATATAAAATATGAGAAAGATATTATATTAAATATATTAAAGATATTAGAAACACTATATTAGCCTGTAATTTATTGTTGATTTTGTATCATACTGTATTAATAGCAGTTTTCTCAATTATGTACATAATGGCATTATTTATGCTTATTTATAAGGTATTAAGTTACAGTATATCGTTCAGCAAATACTGAATAAAAATCTACAGCAGTACTGAAGGGTACTCACTATTATATATACATATACATACATACATATATATTTTTTTTTTCTTCTTTTCTTTTCACTTTACTGTGAAGCATTTTCATACTGAGTTTGATACTAATAGATGAAATAAGAAAAACAAATAGCAAAGGCAAGTCCTTTATCTGGAAAATTAGTTGAAACATTATATAAGGCTTTATTTGACGTGTACCTCCATCTGGCATTTTAAAACATATTTGTGTATATAAATCATTTACAAGGCAATAATAGCAGATATATGAAAAAAATCATGATGATGAAGCTTTGACAAATTAATCCATTCAGTTTTGCTGATAATGAGCTTTGAGAGTGATTGACATGGTGGTATAGGAGGTATCGATTAGCACTTCCAATTCACCTGGCTGACATACGTATGTGCTTATTAATTAAGTCAAGTTGTTACTATGCATTACACTGCATTACAACTTCAGGTGAAAAACTTTATCTATATAAATTAGATATGGTAAGTACACATCCCAAAAGCTAAGATGGTAGATTAGTATTTCATAAAGATATCTCAAAGCTTGAATGTGCTTTTAATAACAAGGCAAACTAATAATCTCTGAAGAAAAAAATAACATACACTCAGAACAATTTTGTCTACCCATAATAATAACAACTAAGCCCTCTTATCTCTCCCATGTTACATAAAAATGATGAATTTTGATGTAAGCCTTTCACAAATCCTCCAAATTTTCTTTATAAAATATTATGGAGCAATAAATGAATGCATCAGAAAAAAAGCATGTAGGTACATCACCATGCACAAAGTCATACCAATAAGGAATGGGTATATTTTCCTGAGACACCGTTTAAGATGGTTATTAGGTTTAAAAGCTTTTGTGGTAAACAGTGACATACAGACAGATGACAAATTCAAGGAAAAATTGGAGACTCATACTGTGGGCGACATTTTGCTGGTATGGTTTGGGTTCACGTGTCCCCTTAGTGGTAAGGATCAGTGCAATTCAATATAAAGTTATTCTGCCTGATCATCTTTATCCTATGATCATCTTTATCCTATGAGGTTGACCCCACTCCCATCTACCAGGTACAAGGACGCTTAAGGTCTGTAGATCTTCTTTATCCTGATTTTGTAAACCAGCCCTTAAAATTCAGTTTTCTCAGAGGCGAGCATACACACTCACACACAGCTGAGAATCTGTCTCCCGCTCACTTACACGTTCACACCTCCAGTCTTCACTCTTCCAGACCCTTATAGAATTGATGTGAGCTGCTTTTCTGTGGGTCCTCAGGTCAGTTTTACCTTCTTCTGCTTGTATCACAGTGAAGTGGAAATGCAAGATCTTTTCACATCTCTCTCTGGCACAGTATAGGATCTCAGGCTTCACACTCTTCATCTGCATCTGACTCAATAGGTGAGAGATTATTTCTACCTCTCTAGATAAGCATAATGTGATGTGCAGATAAGGAGTTGGGATGGACCTTCATTTTAAATTTCTCCTCCCTGTTGTATCCCACAAGTCAGACATGTGGGTTGTGGAAAATGCTCAGCTATCACCTCATCATCTTCAGTAGGATTACGTGATACATTTACTTATTTCTTTAGCATTCATAAAAAAATGCCTTCACTCAAACTGTTTGCTAGGTGGAAAACTTTATGTTGTCATTGCACAGTACCAGTTCTTTTAAACTGCTCTTTAAAGTGTTACAATATACAGTATAATTATACTACATGATATAAAATTAGAAAAATGAAGAAAAAATTATGCTAAAATATAGCTATTGTGATTTTTTTAAATCCCATTTTTCAAAAGGGAAATAATAACGATTAAATCTCACATGGGATGTATTTAACTAAATGTTTGAATCCTTTCACATTGTTGGTGCACCGCCATCTCAGTGGGGAGTATATCAACTTTCTTCCACACATCCAGTCCCCGTTTCCCATGTGCTCCTGCAGTGGGTGGAAGAACATGATATGATTACATTACTTCCTTAATGGGTCTATTCCGTTCAAAAAATCAAACATTTATGCCACCTGCAGTGCCTGCAGGCAAACTCTCATGTGCTGCTGTTTCTAGCTGCAGCACATTCTGTTTCTTATTTTTATTTCTGAATCCATGTCTTTCACAGACATATGCATCGATGCACAAACATACACAAGCAGACGCAGGAGAATGGGAGCTGAAAATGACCCAAATGTCATTACGACCTTAACTAACCAGCTGCTTACAGTCCTGTAGAAAATGCTGAGCTCTAGATATAACAGCACACGTTTTAACAATACTCTGTAACATTTAAAAAGCATGATCTACATGTACTACTGCTTAACAGTGCTTTCTGGATACATGGTGTAACATCCTTTTGTTAGGGATGCATAGGAACAATGAAGGATGAACAACTCGCTACAACAAATTCATTTTGACATCTTTTAATTAAAGGCAACACAAATGCATTAAAATTAAGATAAATAACTTGCCTTAACAATGCAAATATATCCCCACAATGTTATATTCCCCACAATGTCAAAAAGTATATCAACAAAAAAAAAAAAACCCAACAATAACAACAATAATAATAATTCTCAGTGGGTCTCATAGTCAGGTTGTACAATGATTCCACTTTTATCTGAGGCTTGAGCAACTTTCTGCCACACTGCTGATGCCAGTGTCTTGATATTCTGCAATGAATCCAGTGTTTAGTTAGGAAAATAACTTGTTTTCTTATTTTATAGACCCAAAAAGTGACATTACATGGATTTTCACATATGATTTTTAAAGCTTTTGCCTCTGCAGTGTAACAGAAACAAAGATGTTAAAAAGTTAGTCTTAAGATCTGGAAGGCATTTCTGTCCCTTCCTCATATTCTACAATGAACAGTCTTTACAGGCTTGCATATCAGGCAAAAATATATGACAGACAATGGAAAAAAAGAAATTAAAATGCAATTTTTGGCAAAGCATGAATAAAAAGTGACGAGAGGCAACATTGAGATTTGATCAATTTTAAACCCCCTCAAACAGGTTCTGATTGTCCTTCATGTTCGTGTGACACAGGCCTTCAGAAGCCCTCGAGTGCCTGAAGTGCCCGCTGGTGTGCTGCATCATTCAACCTTACAGCAATGCTGTCACCAACACTACAACCTTGCCAGCAACATTACTAAAATATTGCAGAAACAAAAAGCTGTTTCAGTCATATTAAAGCAAACAAAACAGTAACTGCACCATAGAGTATGAACATTGTCAATTTATCTAAAATTCACCAGCCAATGAAATTGCAGGGCTCCCATACCTTATAATCTATTTACACAGACTTCATTCAATTATTGCAATCTGTAAAATAACCCTTAGAGGTGCTTTGGTTTCTGTTTGGGAGGCCAGATTTCTTATATTAGCTATCTATCTACTAGTACAATAACGTTTTACTGACACACTGTTTGGATCTGGCAAAACATGGATGCATTGGCAACACATTATCTTGCATGTCTGAAGTGCAAAAGTGCCACAAAGGCTTTTGTTGCATTTGTTCTACTCATAACCCACACAGAGGGCAATGCAATACATAAATGAATTCTGTGACGAGGCTTTAAATGAAAAAGCATAAACAAATGTGGAAAAGATAACAATTACGTGGACACAGATGGCCCATTCCACATTAGTCACCTAGTGGACTGTTCAGCCACACTTATTCAGTATACTGTATATATTAACTTATCATGACCTGTTTCAAAGTGAACAGGCCATGTGCAGTGCCAAGTTGGTGACTTGTGGATCACACATCCCTCCAAAGCAACATAAAACCCCCAATCAAACCTACGTTGTCTCATTAAAAAAATAACACAATCAAGCGCAATAAAGAGGAATATAGTTCTCTCTGCCTTTATATTATATTTACAGTAATACCTTTTATATACATTTATATATTTACACACATAAAATAAAACAATTGTACAACTATACACCTGAATAAAAGGTACAGTAAGTAAGAGGTACTGAAGTGTATGGCTTGATTGAAAAAAAAAAAAAACCTTTTTTGTTTTAAAGAAAAAATTATTCAGAAATATAACTTAAAATCATTTTCACTTTCAGTTGACTGGGCATTAAAAATGATTCCTGGAAAATCCCTGTATGCCCAGAAGGCATCATTAGCATGGGTTGTACACCTAAGACAGTGGCACTGTTGACTTGCAATGCCATGAAGAGCTTTAAGTCTACAGCATGACACCCAGTTCCTTCTGTTTGTGGCCATACTCTGTCCATACACACACACACACACACACACACACACACACACACACACAATGCCGTAGTTTTGGTCCAACTGAGTTAAAAAAAAAGTCCTGATGAAGTTGATTGGATAAGGATGATCAGTCTAAAGTGAACCCAGCTCTGTTCAGGGCTTCCAGGAGAGTAAAACTGAAATATTTACCTCAACAGGATTAATATAAATTAATATAATCTTGCTTAGAATAGGTCCAGTGTCTCATCATTTTCACTGAGAACTAAAACATCTTTCCTTGGCTGTAGAGTTTGTAAAGGTGTCAGTCCCAGTTGTCACCCACTAAAGATGGGTGAGGTTCAGCTACAAAGTAGATCAGTAAAGAGCTCATCTTCCTTTCTTTATTCCATGGAGTGCTAGTTTAGTGTCCAATTAAGGGGCTTTGATCTGAGACCATTCTGAACACAGTAAAAATCGATTGTCAGCCCTTTAGGTATCCTCCTGCAAGGAGTAAAAATTTCTTCAGTAGTACATCCATATGACAGAAGGCTAGCAGATAATTGACACTCCTTCAGCTGTGACCAACTGGCCACTAGTGGGGTCATATGTTCCAGCCAGGTAGTAGAGGTCGTGACTGTTGTTATTAGGCTTTCTCAGGCGGCTGAGGTGCTCATATTCAGCTCGGCTAACCACCTGACACTTATGGGAGATGGTCTGGACATCATTTTCATCCTCATGGCAAGACTGATAAAGGGCATGCTGAAAAAGCACAGAAAATACATTTAAACTTTCATCTTTTTACTAGTCCAAATGTGAGATAATTCAATAAAATTTTATTGAAATTTATATTTATATAAACATTAAATATCATGGAAGGGTTTTAACTACTTGTAGTGAGTACCTTGCCATCCCGGTGCCTTTTGCCCAGTTTAGTCTCTTCAGGATGGTAAAACCATTTCACCTTCACGACCATATTGCTGGCCCAAGATTCCCAAAGGCTCTCGATGCGACCAATATAAGGAAGGTGAGGACGGCCAGAAGACAGAAATACCGCACAATCGCCCACTCTGATTACGTCTTTACCCCGGACAATGGCCTTGTAGAAGAGTTTCCGTGCCTTTCCTTTTAGACCTCGCCTCTGAAGACAACAGATAACTTTATAATAGGGACTAGATTCAGGAGGAAATATTTGAAGTCTGAAAATTGTCCACACTCCATATTGTCAGAACAATTATTATATGAGACTTACCTGAGTGGGGTTACCAGACCACCGCCATAGCTGACGTGCTGGCACAAATGGAGATGTGTTGGGTGGATGGTCTGTCTTTTGCTTTTTGGGACAGTCCTTGGAAGATTTGGTTTGTGCTGTAGACAGGGAATTACTGGGAATCTCCTTTCTCCTTTGATGCTTGCCTGTACCATTGCTGACCATAGCCTTTGGGCTGTTCAAAATAAAGGAGTGTTGTGGTGGGGCAGTTGTTGGCTCAGGATGTTGCTGCTGCTGTTGTTTTAGCACTGCATGATGAGAGGACAGGCAACCCTGCAGGAGAAGTTGAGATGCTTCCTCTTCATCTGAGCTGTAGGAGGAATCATTATCAGAGGAGCAGGCACTAGAACTGGACAATGAGCCTGAACTTGATGAACTTGAGGAACCTGAGGAAGAGGAGGAAATGGACAGATGAGACAGAAAGCGCCCAGGGTTGCGCATCGCCGCCCTTCTAGAATCTTCTTCATCTTCTTCATCTTCATCCATGTCTGAGTAGGAGCTGAGACAATCACTGTGGCAGTTCAACACATAATCTGGATATTCACCAAGCCCTAGACCCTGAGAATGTTTCCGCATGTCAGAAGAACCTTTGAGGAGATGGCTACTACTTCTCTTGGTATCCTTCATCAGTAACATGGACTGGGAGCAGTCTATATGAGAAGTCAGATCACCTATGTTTTTGGTCCCAGAGCCCTTTTCCATTCTCCCCCCTCTAGATTCAAACTCCCCATTTCCAAGAAGCATTAGTGCTTTTCCATTTTTTGTCTTTGGAGAGGTTACTCCTTCATGGTCCAATTTGATGAGGTACTCTTTCCTGTCTCCTGACTTTCTCCCCCGAACATTTGAGGTGCTCTTCTGACCAAGTTGTAACCCAGGTGGTGGTTGCTGATTACCAAAAGCTGTAAAACCATTAGCAATGCTGCTAAAAGAATCCACTTCGAAGGAGGTGCTAAAGATACCCTTAGCTGGTGTACCCATAGTGGAACCAAGCAAGGGGAATGTGTCTGTCTGCTTCTCTTTAGGAGTTTTCCTAGACAGGCCATTGAACTGGAACAAATCCAGAGAGGGTCTTTTTCTAGACATGCTGACAGAAGGCCAGGTAAGAAGAGAGGGGGCACTCCCAGTCACATTCTCAGACACACCACTTTTTGTTGATAAACTGACTAATTTGTTTCTCCCTGTAAAGATAAAAGAAGAAGAAAACAATAACAAAGACATTAAAATTTGAAAGCAATTAAGCATGCTTTGACCTGTTTTTATTTGTTAAAATCTTTTGACAAACAGGTTTTTTTCACAGACACAGGCACAACAGTGTGAAATTAATATGTCTGAGAACTTCAAATGGAAGTAAACCTGATCTATTTTATTGTCATGCTTTTGCAGATAAGATCTGCTGAGTACAGATAGTTGGGCATACACATTTCAGCCTTCAGTTATTCCTAAGGCATTTCTGTAAACTTTCTACTATAATCAAGCCCTCAGGCTCCTCCATCCATTTCACACAGAGGTATGTTAATGTAAGCTCACGACTTTTGTTAACTAAACATCAAGTTTTACATCATGATTTAGTTTTTGCAAACCATGTCAGAAAATAAATGTAAAAAAAAAAAGAGAGATCTCTATGCATACAGAATGGTACTAACAATCAAATGGAATATGACTAAGCAATAAAATTGTGAAATGTATTTAGTTAAATATAAATATTTACCACATAATGAAAAAGGCAATGATGTTTAGGTAAGGAATAGCACACGGCAGAACAAGCATTATTTCCTTATACCAGCATGGTATGAAATGTGTTATTCTGCCAGTGATTACAGTGTATAATTTATCACTGTATGAAACATCATGCATTTTAATGGTTTATAGATTTAATGCTGTGGAATGTCTGAGAGATAAGTTAGTTTAGGTGTTCACTTTATAAGTTATAGCTTCAATAAACTGTCACTGTTTATTGTCACTGGTCACTGGTAAGGAGCCTTACTCTAGTTTCTCTCATTCACTTCAACTGAGCTCTCTCTCTCTCTCTCTCTCTCTCTCTCTCTCTGTCTCTGTCTGTCTGTCTGTCTGTCTCTCTCTCTCTCTCTCTCTCTCTCTCTCTCTCTCTCTCTCT
>JAOVVH010000061.1:13091147-13117528 GCA_028566435.1 Scorpiodoras heckelii | reverse complement strand
GAGAGCAGGGTTGGGGGTGGGATGGGAGGGCAGTCTTGAGGGAGTCTGTTGGCCAATCTGAATTGCAGCTCTGGGTCGATAGACACTAACCACTATCGACCTGCCACCTCACTCAGCATAGATGCAACCATCTAGTCCTGATACCCAGTCCTGGTACCCAGCAGCCCTAAAAGACATAGACCTGGAATCCCATACAGCAATGGTGTGTTATCTTTAGCCTGTACATACCTGAATAGCAAAGGAAACAAGAACAGAGCAGGAAGATAGAACATCTCTCATCTTCCTCCCTGAACATTTCTCTTTGTCGCCCTCTAACTTGGTTGCTGTTTCATTCACAAGACACTCATATCTGTCTCAGGATAGAAGACAGGCTCAGTTTCAGTTTTAAATTTCAGGGCATCTTACAGGCATTATAATGTTACATTTGTATTGTCAGTTCTCCTGTTACAAAGCATCTGAATGTGTTCAAGGCAGTAAAACTCTAAAATCTGTACCAACTGCACCACAGGTTCTATATTCACTTTCACAGTGGCCATTAGGAGCTACAGAAAGGCCTTTTCTAATCTACAGGGGGAAAAAAGCCATAGAGGCATTCTACCCGACACAAAGTGCATCTGTATTCCATGTCTGCTGCATTTGAATATAGCGCCAAGCACCAAAACCTCCCCCGGTGCCACAAGGGAGCAGGTCACTGTAGAAACTCAAGCGTAACCTGACACCAGCCCCAGAGTGAGCTTTGGAGACTGATTGTTTGGGCTCATTGAGTGCCATGGAGGGGCTGCCTATTAAAGCCCAGTGTGCGAGAAGAGCTGACAGAAATGACCCTCCCCCTTTCTCAGCCTGTCACTACCCAATGGTGACCTTCTAACCTCCTGACCCACAATGACCCTCCCAGCTCTTGTGTCAACCCTGTGTCACATTCCTCCTGTTAGCAGCCAAGCGGGTGGGAGCGCAGAGCGTGTGTGCATTTGTGTGTGCATGTATAGAGAGAGGGGGTGGGTGTCTGAGACACGCTGCCAGAGAATTCACAGCCCCCTAATTACAAAGGCCCTTCTCCTAAGAGAGGTCAGGATTACATAGTAATGAGATTCAGAGGAGGGGATTGATTAGAGAGTGAGAAGGAGAGCGAGTAAGCAAGAGATGGAGAGAGACATCGCGGCCAGGGCGAACAGCAGTAAGCGAGTGAGTGAGTGAGTAAGTAAGTGAGCAAGAGAGAGGGAGAGAATGAGAGGATAATAGTGTGGTAGAAGCTGTCGTAGCGTGGGTTGTATCCAGTGGTATAGTCTAGTTTATTGTAGTGATGATTCCCTCCCAGCTTCATACACACCCCTCCTGGAGTGACACCTTATAAGCACCATCACACTCACTAATGCATACTGGACATGCATCCACACATAGCTGAGAATATTCTGAAAGACTGCATATGTGTTGTTATCAAGAATTTATTATAACTAACACAAGATTTTAACAGCCAATGATATTTACACCTGGGGAGATTTAAATGTTTTGGACTGATTTTCTAAAATTTTACTGAGTTTATATTGATATATTTAATATAAAATTTGTTGGTTAAATATAATTCAATATGCATACCATCAATCCCTTGTTGTTACAGTAATATCTGCTAACTTGTATGTGGCTTTCACTTACCAGAGAGAACATTAACATAAGTTTCCTTTTCTATAGTTTCTGCAGTGTTATCCAAAGTATCAGTAGATGCAGAGCCAGACTTACAAAAACACTCAAAGAGTGTAGTTTGCTTTGGTTTCTCTTTTGTATCTCTTTTGGTAGCATATGTTACAATACTATAGAACAGCGATTCTGCATTAACATTGGCTAATTAAAAACTTGCAACACTACAGAACTAGTGTAAAGCTGCTGAAATGATCGTCAAGCAGCTGTGTTCATTGATAGGTGACAGCGGGACTAGGTCACATCATGGCCACACTCAGAGCCCCCTCCTATATGGGAATCCACCACATTCAACGCTTCATAATATCGACAAAGAGCATACAGGGTGAATTTTATAAATCTAAGTGAATGGAGGAGATTTTGTCCCATGTAAAACTTCTTTTATTGCAGTTATACTCTACAAGGATTTCTGAAACAAAATCACTAAAGTGAAAGTTCTGTCACAAAATTATCCTGTTACATTTTGAAGTGGGTATGCAGAAATCCTGAAGCTTTCTTAGTGGGTATATGGTGTACACCTGCAAATCACATAGTCTTTTACTTGTGTCTTAGATTTTAGCTTGTTTCACTCATCATTATGGTAGGACCACGTTCCTGAAGTTTCACCTTGCTATGCATCTGATTGCCAGCAAAACATTATAGATGATTCTCAGTAGGATGGAGGAACCTGAGTTACACACATACAGACTTCTCTGAAAACCATAGAAGTGGTGTATAATGCCATCCATCCTGCAGCTCATACAGTGGAAAACAAAACAAAAACACAACATGCTCATGAAATATTCTGTGCAACAAAAGCCAAAAAGAGGTTTTAAGGGCTACTCCATTTAACACTACACTCAAACTCATGAAGCAGCAAATAGTATATATAAACTCATGCATGCACAAAGCGTGTTTTCTCTTTTCTTTTTAAAAAAAAAATGGTATTACTCTTTATTTACACATGATTTCCAGTTCATACTGCTCTATTTACCTACTTATCTATGTAAAACAGCAAAAATATAGCTTAGAATGAAATATATTTGTATATTATCATTAAAAATGTTACCAAATCACTAAAAATCAGCTCAAGCAATTAAAAAACAAACCAAACATCAACCTCTTTTTGATTAAAAAACATTCTAAGGTAACATGGTATAATACAGTTTCAGAGATTGTATAACACTGGGCTTCTCTTTCCAAGAACATTAGGACAGAAATAATGCTGTCTTCTATTATTTGTTCCACATATACTCCATGGATGTCATATGTTCAAAGTACATTTCCTACTAGCAATTTTTATCTATTATAATGTATTACAATTATCTATTAGAATTCAGAACCATGTTTAACACTGGAAAGGCTGCAGGATGTCTGTTCAACAGGTCTGACCTAAAGAATTACCGTTAAATGCATGAAGCAACACCAGGAGCTACTCACACTAAGAATGGTTTTGTGCCAATGTCTTGATGACCTGTTTACTACTGATGACCTTTCTCATAATGACCTTTGACCTTTCTGACTCCATACAACACAACACTCCACTGCAGACCAAGAGGAACAGAGATACAGGAAGAAAGAGAAAAAATACCCCATGTACCTTGCCGGCGTAACCTGCACAGAAAAACCTGTCTTGGTCAGATTTAAAAGAATATATTATGTAACTTTACACAAAATATTACATTTCTCCTCAAATCATGATTTCCATTGCTTAAATTTAATTTAATTTAAAGAGGTTTCTAATTACTAGGCTGAATTATGTAGTATGAGTGTGATTAATTCACATAGTTTTACCATAATCCAATCACGTTTTAAAATCTAGTGAGGATGTTAGCACTGATAGGAAGAAATAGCTATAGTATTAAATTAAGCTGATTAACGCATGATAACACTGACACCTGGGTTTGATCCTGGACGTGGGTGAGAGTAGAGGGTTTCATTTCATTCAGGGCTTTAAAAATGTCATGTTCAAATCAAGTTGGATGTCCGGGGTTAATGCAACACAATTCATTAACATGGAACTGATGTAAACATTTGAATTAAGTAATGAAGTTACATTTTTTCAGTAATGCTAGCATTTAATAGCTGAACAATATGCGAGTATATGAATAATACATAAATTAACAATGCATAAAAACACATCAACAGAATGTCTGTGCTCTGAGGCTTCCCTCTCTCCTACAGGCTCTCCAAAAAGGGCTTTAGAGCTCCAGTGGCAAGAAGTTGTCATTTGTTTTATTTGGTGGATGACATTATTAATGCCATGGCTAAATGTGGAGTGGGTAAAGCATGTGTAATTAAGCTCCAGCTCTTGTTCTCATTAGTGCTCCACTAATCAGCCTGGTCCATAATAAAAGAGGAGTTTTCTTAATCAGGTAGGGTAAACAGGCCTGACTCAGTTTATCAAAATGTCTGCCTGGCATAAACAGAAGTGCATCTCAGGAGGGAATCCACATTCATCACGGTGATAACTTCTTGCTCTGACTTTGTGCCAGCATTTGGACGCCTCATTTTATCAAATTAATATTGTTGGTTCGTCAGGGGTTAGAAGGAGTCACGACACTTGTAGATAATCAATGGAAGTTGTAAATATAATTAATGAAGGGCTCTTTGCACTGATTAAGTACTTAGTCTGCCTCATTTAAACCGGTACCAGCTCCATTTACTTACACACACAATGAGGGATGGTAGGGACTGTGCCAAGAGACTGTGTTTACTACGTCAACTGTTTACCATCAGACACACCAAAGATATGACCCAGTGCTGGGTGTAATTCTGTACATCATACAACATGAATGGGAAAATTACGAGGTCTTAAAAAGTGGTTTAAGGAATTTAAATGTTACTTTTCATACTCTTAGTCACTCATGCACTCACTTTCTAGCTGCCTTTCACATGCACAGTGTGGGACACAAATGAAAGAAACTCACTTGACCCTCTTGACTGTATCTGTGGGGGCAGTTGGTCCTGGGGTGGGCTTGCGTTTCCGTGGCCTGCCAGGGCCTCGACGAGCGGGGCTTCTTGAGGTATCCTCTTTTCTGTGAACACACACAGTTTGTCAATCACTCTAATTCACACTAATGGTGTATAGTGGGTAGCACTAAGCCACCCTAATTGTTGCTGTGGCCAGGGGAAAGGGCTTAAGCAAGCACAGGGGACTTAACCTAATGGTCAATGGTTTAAATAAAGAGGATGCTGCACACACTGGGTGGTCTTAGCTGTTGTATTTGAGCAGAAAGAAGAATGGCTCGGAAAGCACTTACAAAAATTGGAGTAAGGTACATGCTAGGTATATATGTTTGTTCTTCTGTGTGTAATTTCTGTGTGTGTGTGAGGGTGGCCCATCACTCACTGGTGGTCATGTTTTCTCTGTAGCTTGGTCAGCTCTTTCTGTTTCTCCTTGTAGCGCCGCTGCAGCTCAGCCAGCTGCACCCTCATCGCAAGCTCCTCCCTGTCCAATGTTTCCATTATACTCTTAACTGGACATGCCTGCAAACCACACCCACACAACCCACATGACATCAGCTAATGAATTGGACTGCCAACATCAAATCTGACTGCACCTGGGTGCTCATGCAGAACCAGAGAGAAATAGACCAATACAAGTTTGACCCAAAAACCAAACTATTTGATTGGTTCATCACATTCAAGGGTACTTTAAGAGCAAAGTTATTAGCTGAAAATGTGAGAGATGATTTTAAATTACTTTCATTGCTTCCTAAATCAAATAATTTTATGCTTGCCTTGACACTCATGTGTAAGGCCATTAAACATCATGCTTTTTGTAAAATGTGTGTGTGTGTGGGGGGATGGGGGTTGTAAACCAAATAGACTCATTTTCAGAAAACATTTTAAAGACAAGGCTCAGGAGGAGATAGCGATACCGGTTCATGTTGAGGTGTCCATTTCCACTTCCTGCGCAGGTTAAGCGTACGCCGTAGAGGAAGGAACGACTCAGTAGTGATGGGTAGAGTCTCTTCTAGTGCTCGTGCGGCTGCAAGAGTTGCTAGACTCTCCAGGTCAATGAGCAATCTCTCTCCTCCTACAGGGATAAGCAATTAACATATTTTCAGTGAAGTGCTGCACATTTCTGCCTTCACATGATGAGACAAATATTGAGAATCAGTATATGATAAGTTTATTTCCACAGATTAGCAGAAGGCGCTGTGCAGGAAGACAGGTAAACTGTTATGTACTTCTGTACTCACACAGACAAGTGATCTGATGAGGTGGTACTGTGTCTCACACAAACAAACCGAGTTAAACAGATGAAGGTGATTACATGAGTGTGAAATGAGAGGACGAGACACAGTGTATGCAAAGCAGAGGGCAAAATAAACAGAAAAGAACCAGTAAGTATGAAGTTGTATCCTGCAAGCACCTTGTGTCTTTCAGTGTCTGAATGAGCAATGATGATAGCTATTAACCAGAGAGTCTATCTCTGTACATGAGTCCTAGATGCAAGGATTCCAAAAAAATGGGGAGTGGAGATTTCTCTACGTTTATCTCAGTCATTAGGGCAGGCCACACGCTCACAGCAAATGAGCCTTGAATATTCATGACAGCCCAAGCTGGCCTAGGGACACTGAGGAGACTGTATGTGCATTTTGCCTGTGTGTGTGTGTGTGTGTGTGTAAGAGAGAGACAGATGAGACTGAATAAGACTAAATAAGACTGAATTGTGTTCTATGGACTCAGTGAGAAGGAAAGTGAGAGAGAGGAGGAATGAGAGCAGGAGGAAGGACAATGAAGGAAAAGAGTGTTAGAGAGAGGCACGGGAGGGATGGGAAGTTGGAGAGAAGAGAAAGGCAAGCCCAGAGGGTGGTGGGAGGCAGGCAATAAGAGGTAAAGTGTTTATTGAGCCATCTATTTATTCTCAAACATGCCCTCATTACTGACATGGAAAGAATCCAATTTCCTCTACAGAGGGGAAAACCCGGGGAAATACGTACACAGTGCACTGGCAGGGTGGCGCGTGTGTGCGCAGAGGAGAGAAGACATACAGGGGGAGATATACAGGACAGAAGGAGAGAAGATGAGGAAAAGGTAAGAAGGAATCAGGTGAAACTGGCAAAACTGGTAGAGAACAGTTTAAGAGTGATGACAAGCCCTTACAGCTTCTATGTGAGAGAAAGTGAGACAGAAAGAAAGAAAAAATTAAAAGGAAAGCAAAGAAGAAAAGCAAAAGTTATGGAAGGAACTACATATAATAAGAATAAAAAGAAAATAGAAGAAAATGAAAAGGGGGAAAGAAAAGAAAAAAGGTGAGAAAGGAATTAAAAAGGATGGAAGTTAAAAGAGAAAAGGAAAAGTAACAAAAGGAAACTGAATTAAAAAAGACTAAAAAAAAAAAAAAAGAGAAGGGAGAAGAACTGCTCAATCCCGTGGAGGCATTTGGTTTCCCATGGGTCTTTAGTATCCCATCTGACTGACATCACTATGGCAGTTATAGCACTGGTGTTCAAACTGAAATCACTCTACAGTCGGCTCTAATGAGACAAGCTGAGCACAACATGCCAGCTACAGCTCATGCAATCTTGTTGAGCTAAAGGAGTGGAGGTAAAGGACCAAGATCCCAGAGAGAACAGTCCTGCTAGATCAACACCCTCATTGCAACATCTTAGTTTAACTGGTACTTTCACAAAACTCAAGTATTATTCATTTGAACATTATCTGGGAATACACTGGGGATGTTGATGACCATTTGCAATTTCCCTTAACTTTTCCAAAAAAATTCCACATTGATTTGAAATCGTTTCGGAAAACTAGCTAAAACGAGGTTATTGTAACATTGCACAAATAACTGGGTTATAGTGAAATAACACATGAAATGTTGAAGAAATGTTGAGATAAGTGTCATACTGTTTCGTAAAGTAGGATTTGTGTAAGAGAAATTTAATCGTCATAGTCAGAGTAGGAAAATTTAGAGACAGGCAGGGAGGCACGGTGATGCAGTGGGCAGCGCTGCCGCCTTGCACCAAGAAGGTCCTTGGGTCGGTTCCCAGATAGGGCAACCTGGTCCCCCCCCGCGAGGAGTTTGCATGTTCTCCCTGTGTCTGCGTGGGATTCCCCTAGGGCTCTGGTTTCCTCCTACATGTATGTTCAGGGAATTGGAGATACTAAATTCCCCACATTGATGAGTATGAAATACTAACCAGTCCTGTCATGAATGTAACCACTGTGTAAAACATGATGTTAAACCCCTAATAAACAAACAAAAATATCAGAGGCAGACATATTATATATGCTGATGTATTACCAGTAACAGTTTACAGCACTTCTATTAAATCAATCCCTGTTGTCTGGAGCCAGCATTAGATATCACTACACTATAAAATACCAAAATACATAATGCAGATTTATTATTGCTTACTAGGCCTACTGCTTTTTAAAGCATTTATTACTGAAATTACATCAGGATAGATACTGCACCATGACTGTGTTTGAGATGGATGCAGTGGCTACACAGGCTAAAAAAAAACGTCAAGTATTTTAACACTGATGACTAAACATTACCAAGTTCCATAATAATTCAATGACAGCATTCTTTGCAGATATTATCATTTAGTTGTAGCTTGCTAAGACAAAAACTACAAAGCTAATTATGTCACTTTATAGTAGGTCCAAACACACACACACACACACACACACACACACACACACACACACACACACACACGCAGCTGAGTAATAAATGCAATGAATGCAGAATGTGTTTTTATGTTGTAGTCGAGCCATTTGGGATTTCTTAAACATCTAGAGAATGTTAGTGTAAATAAAAACATCCTTTGGCAGGAAAGTGCAAAATACTCCATGGAAAAGCAACAAGGCTTTAAAGCAGCTCTCACAACAATGGAGGCTAATTAGGCAACTAAAGCAGTGCAATCCTAAGAGGGAAAAGATCAGCTGCTTTTACCATTTCATCAGCTCTTCACAGGGGGAAGACAGGCAGCTGTGGAAAAGCTGGGCCTTTTTTTCCATCTCAAATAGGCTTTATAAATGATCAAACAGGTTAAAGGGCACAGGCAGGGGAGCACTCTCTCCCTCAGGATGACTCGGTGGACACAGTCCAATCCACAGGACCCGGGGGGTTCATATCATTAAGGCTGCCTTTTAAGATGGGCTGAATCCCTTTTAACAACAGCATCCCCCAAGCCTTCACTCTGTCTTTCCCATCGGAAGTACAGAACCCCTGGAGGCTATAGAAGACTTGATCTTTGGTCACCAAAAGGGTTGTAAATGTATATGTAATGTATGTGTATAAATTTAAACATGTGTATAGGTGGGTATATTGTATGTAAATCAAGAAGAAAACTGGATGGTCAGTTGGAAATGGTCATTGTGTTTATGGTTGTATGTATGGAGGTGTAGGTATTTTGGGGGGCATCAGGGGGGTTTGTTATCTTTCCTTCACAGAAAGGACAGAAAGCTGGCTGGGCTGAAAAGCTCGTTTACACACCTCGCCTTGTGAGGAGAAGCAAAACAAAATGAAAGACACAGCCGTAGCCCTCCCCTGCTGCCTATATCACAGGGCTACAAGACTATGCATGCAAAGCACTGATGAGAAATTAAATTGTGTGTACAGTGAGGTGAGTGTGTGTGTGAGGCAGCTTTTGCTGTTCTGATAACTACCACAGCCACTCTGTCGCTGCATGTCATGGCTTCTAAAATCAATATTAGGTCTGGATTAGCATTCATCTGATGTGCATGTGACTGCAGACTGTATTGGAAATATGCATGTTAGTTTAAATACCTGTACTCTCCATGCTGCAGCTGTTCTTCTCTAGCTGTTGTCTCTCCAGCTCAGCAAGCTCACTCAGAAGCGCCATGCCATTTTGAGGGGGTGCTATACAGGCTGGCTCTGCCACTGGGGCAGCCATCTGAGCATCTCTAGTGGCACAGAGAGCCGCTGCAATCAGAAGCTCCAGACTCCAGATGCAGGATCCAGGATACTGATTACCAAGAGCAGAAAGCCCAGAGCAGGGAGGGGAAGGTGATGAAGCCTGAGTGACCTCCAGATCTATAGATGTACTGGATGAAATACAGTTTTTCTCAGTCCTCTTTTGGACATCCTCAGTCAGCTCCACAGAATGGAGCTCCTGGGAAGCAGCAGGTGAATCCTGGGCAGGATTTACAATATCTTCTTCCTGAGTTTTGACCTTCTCAGCTGGGTCCTGGACTTCCAAAAAACTAGACTGATCAGGGGTGAGGGTATTAGATGGTTCTATTTGTGAGTTCTCCCCTATAGGCGATGCATCTGGGCAGGGGGATTTGGAGGGTTGTTGGCATACAGGTGAAGAGGGAGCGGTAGGATGACAGGTAATACCCTTCTGTTCTTCATGCACCTTTTCTGCCATCACCCTATTCCCCTCCTGGACATCCTTCACATGGGGTTCCACCTGGGCTGTTGAAGTAGGGGATTTTGCTTCCTGGCACACAGGCTCCTCCCCCATTGTGGACAGTGGGAGGGGCTGTGGTGCTGGTTCTGCAGGTTCTGCTTGCTCTGCCTCCAGGTCAGCATGTTCAGCCAACTGGACTTCTTGTGGAGATGGACCAGCCTTGTAACCAATTGAAATGGCAGGATAAGTATAGCCTGGTGGAAGATCTGGGGAAGAAAGTGTGTACAGGAAAAGCACCATTAGTTGGTCAAAATATCCTCTGGCTAGGGTTAGTTTGTGTATAAGGCATTTCCATTATTAACTCCCAGGAACATGAACAGCTCCTCCTGCCACATTGCTTTAACCTTCATTTGTTACAGCATAAACTTACCAGTTAGAATACATGGATCAGCTCCTAAAGTATGGTGTATAGGTGATAGATATGATGTATATTCCATCTCCATGGGCAGTGTGTACTATTCAGAGACTGTGTTGCATTTATCTATTACCACTCACATACATAATGGAGCCTGCACCATAAAGACTATGGGTAGGCATGATCAAAATGTCCATGAATACTGAATTATGTTCAAGGATGTTATGGATGCAGTGTGTGCACTGTTTGTGTGTGAGAGATTGCACACAGGAGTGTTTGCATATAATTTAGTCTCTGAGTGAGCATGTGTATTCATTCTCATTTGGAGTGAGAGTGAAAATGATTGTGTGAGTAGCAGTGCATATATGTGTGTTTATGCAGTGCACACTTTTGTGTACGGAGGTGTGAGCTTGTTTGTGTGTGTGTGTCTGTGTGTGTGTGTGTGTGTGTGTGTGTGTGTGTAGGGGGGGGTGAGAGAGAGAAAGGGAGCTGCAGCATAGCAGGTTATATTGATGACAGCATGGTGTCTGGATGTGATTGCAGAGCTAGCCCTGTCACCCCAGCACTGGGTTATTGATGGTATCCATCCGCCCTTCCTGACAAAGCAGACAGATGAATTTGTATCCTTCCGCCAGCCAGGCCTCAAGGACCCCTGAAGGATAAGAGAGCCCCTGTCTACAGTCATCCTGGCCTCCCTTCCTTTACACAGTCTCTTACAATAACCTCAGTTCTATGCTTATTTCATGCACCTATGTATGTTAAACATCTGCATATATAAACAAATAGATGACTTTCAAACAGTGATGAAAAAAGGGAAAATGAAAACACTCCTATTTTTGTAATACAAACTGATTGTCAGTCATCAGTAATCAAAAAGCTATGTGGTTCTTCAAAGGCTCCATCTTTTTTTTATCTTAAGCTTTGTATGTTTCTCCCCAGACTAACTGTCCTTGAGAGGCAGACCAAAGTCTCCCTTCCATATCTCTCTTACTCTCTATTTTTCTGCCTGGAGCCATGGGCCTGGCATGATGGTAGGACCTTAACCTTGAGAATGGTAATGCAGTGTTCCTTTTTCTCTCATCTGCATACTGTTGTTTTCCTTGCGAAGTATAACTATTGGAAGAAAAATGTTTTACCCTTTGAACCTGCATAAAACTGACTTCTCAAGCTACTACAACAAGTAGCTAGATGTGGTACACAAATACAAGCAATGATTTTTTCAGAACCAACATGCAGCCAGTAAAGATTAGAATACGACCTGAAATGAAAGTACACCAGTCCCTTTAATCATGTTTACTTCACTCACCAGGCTCCAGAGAGTGAGGGTAGTCCTGTGGCGGCTGGCCCTCTCCTCTCTTGTCCTGGGACTCAGCTTCTTTGGGAAGGTGGGGGGTGGCATGGGGGCTGAGGGCAGGAGAGCGGGGTGCTGCCACAGCTGGGCTTGGCTCAGGGCAGGGGGTGCACGGGGTGCTCTTAGGATGGGGCCGTGGGGCTGGTGAGTGACAGCAGGGTGAGAGACGAGAAGCACATCCCCCTGGAGACGTGGAGGAGCGACTTTTACTGGAGGAGGGGAAAGAGAAGGGTTTTGCTGATTTCAGGGTGCGAGGTTCAGGAGGACCTTCATCCAGATCAATCAGGGGATCCTCAGGTTTCCTCTGTGGATGTAAAAAAAAAAAAAAAGACCATTGCAGGAAGTCCAACAACAGAGATGGTAGCTTGTACTATTCATATACAATTATATAATTTCATCTAAAGCAAATCTGACCTATATAAAATCATTGCCATATGCTAGTACACTTCCACATATTTTGCTGCTAAATGATGAGATACAACCTGACATCATGTCTGATGTCCACTGACATTCTATATTTGTATGTTTTGCAACCATTTTTACACAGAACAATTCACCTTGCATTTGTTTTGCTCCATTTCTGGGAACAGTCCAGTTATTATAACAATTCTAAATTATAGAATTGTTGCTAAAGCACATTATTGTGCATTTGTGTATATATATGTTACCTGAGAATGTGTCTGCCTGTGCGCCAACTCCATTGCCTGTGCTGCTCTGTGGTGTTGCTGATGCTGCTGCAGCATATAGAGCTCTTGTTGCCGTAGAAACTGGCGGGAATATACTGAGGAATGCTGTATGTGAGAAGCAGGCCCTCGAGCCCCATACACTGGGGGCCATAATCCCTGTTGCTCCATTACATCTACAGAGAGGGGCAGAGGCAAACAGACAGAGGGATAAGTGAGTGTGAGAAAACCTTTTTGTACTTCTCACCCTGCAGAATCTTAATGGTAAAACAGGTCCCCTCAATTTATTCACTTTCCTCAATATGTTATTGGCTCATTTTCTTTTACACTCTATTACCATCTACTGAAAACACAGCCCAAAGCTTCTTTATTAACTTTATGAAGCTGCACATTTGAAACAAAGGCAGATGAAATACTTCATGTTGCCAGTCACTTATCCTTGCTGTTAATCTTGTCTTACCTCTTCAGATTAACTCAGTACTCAATACAATGGCCACTGCAGAGCTTTCCACACCTGCCTATTCCCTACTTTACCACAGTAATCCAGGTCAAAACAATTTTGCCTTGCTTGCTCAAACTGCCACATGAATGTAAGCCTTTGCATGAAGCCTTCCTGACAGGCTGCTAGAGAGGAAGATGACAACCAAGTTTCAAATCGCACACTCATTTATGTCGTCTTAAATGGCCTCAACATGTCTTTAGGGTGAAACAAAGAACAGTACATTTTTAAGATGCCACACAAACTGTTGAAATTCAGGCCACCAATCTGGCAATTCTTTCGAATACATGGCTCTGAATTTATACGGTTTATTGCAGGCATCTGCAGTTGGCTTGAAGGGAGGGGGTTATCCAAGGACAGACTTTATCAAATTATTGTGTGTATTATAAGACATGCCTTTGAGGGTGGGAGGGAGAAATAGAAAAGGAGGGAGGGATGCACAACAGCTGTGTACTTTGTCTCAAGCTTGAGATTCAGCCCACAAATATTTCAACACAATATGATTCTTCAACTGCTTTTCACAGCTACTCATTCTGTCCCCCTCCTCTCCGCCCATTCCCTCTTTCCCCAAAGTGTGGTGGGGCTCTTTGCTGGGCAAGATTACTGGGACAGGGGTAATGTTTCCCTGGGGAAGGATCCACTGGGTGCACTTCCACTCTCGGATGCGGTTCCTGCCGAGCGTTGAAGGAAAGTGCTGCGCCGAAGAGCAGAGAGCTAATTAAATTTCACAGACTGAGATGGGAGGTGGGAGTGCACATAGCACTGAGCAGATCACTACAGCACAGCACACAGGCGCACAGCACATAACGGCCATGGTCAAATCAAAGTGCTGCAAACAGCTCTGTGAACAGGTGTGGGCCAACGTCAAATTAAGTTGCCATGAGCTGCTTTATCCAGCAATGTGTACTGCTAGACAGTGTAAATGGAAAATCACATTATGATAAAGAACAACATAAGGTAAAAAGAGCACTGGGCTTAACAAAAGTGCACAGCAAACAATTTGGGCCTAAACAAGCTTATTGAAACAATTCTCTTACTCTCCCATATGCTCATTCAGTTGAATGATTTTAACAAACGTACTGGTTCATGCCTCACTATGTATAATATGAATCAGAATACTGATATACAAATGCTTACACATTGCCTCACATTGTTCAGTAAATTAAACGTGTATTTGCATTGAACATTTTCATGACACCCATAAACATACACCCACACACCATTTAGGATAACTTGCATTAACACTTTTAAAGTTCCACTATACATTAACACTTTATCTTTAATAAGCAATTGCTTCAACACATCAGCTTCCTACGTAAAACAATTGTTGAATCTGTTCAAACAGTTTTCAGAATTCAATTTTTGCCATGTAAATAAAGTTTTAGATCTGCACATGTAGCCATTCTCATTAACTTTTACAGTGATAACAGTGATAAGAAAGGAAAACTGGGAGCAGAAAAGCTTCACAACCCGATGAGACAAATTACAAAGAGTATGGATAGTTAGTGAATAAAAGGAAGTAATGAAGGCATTAGAAAGGCTGTTGTGCGTCAGTAAAATCACCTTCATGTTTTTACTAAAACACATTCTGCAAACATCCACACTGCTGCATTAGAAGAAAATAGTCTGGCTCTTGCCATTGTACCTAGGTGGTGGGCAGCAGGGTGGGCAGCTGGCTCAGTGGGTAGAACTACCAGAGCAGGAGAGGGGTCCTGTGGAAGGGGCAGGACGGGCTGCAGGGGGCTGGGCATGGTCGCAGAGAAGCCTGGGGGTAGGTTCTGGTGCAAAGCGGCGTGACTCAGACCTGATGTCAAGCCAAAACCAGAACCATATATATAAAATAAAAAAGTAACACAACTGTATATAAAAGTAACATAAGCAACATAACTCACAGTCCACTACAACATTTTGTAAATGTTGTTAAAGTGGTGAAAATAACAACATATATAACTGGCCGTGAATTGTTTTAATCAAAATCCCAATAATTGTATAAAAACTGTACAGCTCAATTAAATGGCCAAAATATACGGCAATTTAAATAATGTGCAGAATATTTGAATAGTTGGATTATGTTCGTGAAATAAATCTGTGCCAAAGGGGTCCCTGACTGCAAAACCTTTAGCATTTGAATGGAACAGGGTGCAGGTTTTCATTTCAAGCATAAAGAAAGATCATTTTAATGACTAGAAATGTAATAGGAATATACAATCAGGGCCATAAGTATTTGGACAGCATCGAACTAACAATCATAAATATTAGGATTATTTTTTATAATTGGTTGCAAATCCTGAATTATGGAACCCGATACATCACCAAATGCTGAGTTTCCTCCCCATGCTTTGCCAGCCTTTACTGCAGCTGCCTTAAGTTGCTGATTCTTTGTGGGTCTTTTTGCTTTCAGTTATGTCTTTATTGAGTGAAAAGCATGCTCAGTTTGGTTGAGGTTAGGTGAGTGACTGATTTGGAAAGATTCCATTTCTTTGCCTAAAGAAGTTCTTGGGTTGCTTTTTACAGTAGGTTTTAGGTCTAAACATTTTGCAGCATTTGACTGAATGTGAGCAGAAAGTATAGTTCTGTACACTTTAAAATTAATCCTGCTACTTCTATCAGCAATCACATCATCAATAAACACCAGTGACCCAGTTCCATTGGTATTTATTCATGCCTGTGCTATAACACCTCCTCCATCATGTTTGACTGATAATGTGGTATGCTGTGGAATATGAGCAATTCCGTTCCTCCTCCATGCTCTTCTCTTTCCATCATTCTGGTACACGCTAATCTTTTTAAGCAAGTCTAATCTGGCATTTCTGTTGTTGAGTATTACCAGTGGATTGCATTGTAAGGAAAACCCTCTGTATTTACATTCATGAAGGTATCTTTTGATTGTATACTTTGACGGTGATATGCCTACCTATTTGAGTGTTCTTGACTTAGCTATAAATATTGTGAAGGGATTTTTCTTCATCAAGGAAAAATTCTACAATCATTCACTTTAGTTGTCTTCCATGGTCTTGCAGGCCTTTTAGTGTTGCTGAGCTCACCAGTGCTTTCCCTCTTCTCAAGAATGTACCAAAGTGTTGATTTGGCCACTCGTAACGTTTCTGCTATCTTTCTGATGTGTCTGTTTTCATTTGGACAACATATTGAGAGAACAGCTACCGAATGAAAATTCAATTCTTGGAATTAACTCTAGACCTTTATTCTCCTTAATTTGTCAAGAAATAATAAGGAAACAGGCCACACATGGATGGGAAATTGTTTATCAATCAATTACTTTTGAGTATGTGAATGTTGGAGGCTATGTAAAAAAATGGCTGTAATTAGTAAAAGGTTAATGCAATATTTTTTGTACAATCCGTGAATTAAAGCTGGAAGTCTACACATCAACCGCATATTGATTGCTTCATTTCAAATACATTGTAGTGGTGTACTGAGGCACAATATCCCACCCCCAAAAAAAATGTTTCACTCTCCAAATACTTATGACTGTTACTATACAGAATTAAGTAGTGTAATCTAATATCACAAAGCATGCAAATGATTACATCAGAATAAACTAAGAATCTACCATATCGCATACCATATGAATGTCCTATCCAAAGGGAGGGACTTCCTGTCCGAGGCATCCAGTGATGAGCTGGGTGAGTATGTACAGATGGATCAGCTCCTAATTGGGTCCCGCCTGGCATGAGGAGGTGAGAGGTCAAGTCTCCATGGCAACTGCTGGAAGGGTGGATCCTGGCAAACTCAACTAGGTCCTTGTTTTCCCTGAATATAGCAAGTATTACAAAAAAAAGTATAACAGATGACTTGTGTCTTAATGTACGTTTGTTTCTCAAGAGATGCTCAAAAACTGTGGTCAATATTAGTTAAGAAAATAAAAAGCAAAATAAATATACCTGAGCAGAAGATCTCTTTCTCTGTCCATTGGAGGCAGAGACAGCTGCTCCTCAGATATACTCTTCCTTTCCTCCTCCACTTCCCTTTCTAATTGGTATATGGAGCGGCCAATACCTGCCACAGAATAATGATTCAGCAAAACAAACTGGCAACCCAGCACTGTTAACACAAACTGAGTAGATATTCTGTTAAACTTAACATAAGACACCAATCCTGCAAATTGCAACATGATGTTTTGAATTTAAGTATGTATGACTGAAAGACAACACTTATATAAAGTGTGGTTGACCTGAGCACAGTAAACAATTTGTCAACCAAACTCAAACTGGCACTAAACTGACTAAAACACCCAATCTGGCATGTTAAACTTCTGAAATGTCAGGAGCAATTTGCACATAGCTGATTACATGATTTAGCAACCAAAAATGACTAATTGGAGACCGTTCCTGTAATCACACATTCAGCAATTCACATGTGTGGTTTCCAAACGTTCACAACTATCACTGCTAAACTGGAAAATGATGTCTGTCTTGTTATCTCAAATGGACACACATACGCATAGCACACAGGCTTACATATACACACACACTCTGAGCCTCCTGCTGGTGGCTTACCCTTCATGCTGGGCAGCACTCTGCCGTGGCGGCTGTGGGTGGCAGGCCTGTCTGGTGGGCGGCACAGAGGCTCTCTTTGCCTGGCAACTGCCACAGCAATACCCACAGGGGGCTGCCTCACTTCCCCCTCCCCCTCACCGGAATCACGGCCTGCCCGCTCTGAGCGCTCACTCTCCCCAGAGGAAGAGGCCCTCCTTGAAGGCAAAGTTTGCTTGCCCTCCTGATGGGCACAGCTTGCACCCCCTTGATTTCTCTCACTTCTATCATTCTTGTCTCCATTCACTGCTCCCTGCTTCAGTGTACCCAGGCCCCCAAATGGGCTCTTCTGGGAGAGCTGGTTACTGTACTTCATCAGGTTTTTCATGGCACTGTTCTCTGGCCCATGTGTGCCTATTGAGGACTGCTGGTGAGCAAGGAAAGGAGGATGAGGCCCTTGGTCTCCTGTACCAAAAGAGTCATATGCTTTGCGTCGTTCATTGTCAGATTGAGACTGCTGCCCTCGCAGTTCCCAAGAAGAACCAGCCTGATGCTCAGTGTACACTTGTGTTGCAATATCCACTTCTTGTTTTCTTCTGTCTTGAAAACTCCGATTTGGACCCAGATCAGGATCCTGACTTTGAATTCCAGTCTTGTTGTTTTGCTGGTGATGGTGTACCCTGGCAATCCTCTGGCTGTCCCGCTGGAGTGCACACCCACTTTCGTTATTGGGTTTGCATTCAGATGGATTTCTATGAGGTGAACCTAAGTGTGAGCAGTCCCGGAAAGGTGGAGTGCTGGCATAAGAGCTGCTTTTAGCCTGGCAGCCATCTTTGGCTCCCTGGGGCAGGGAAGGTTGATAAGCATCTGTCTCTGAGGAATTCTCAGCAGCCTCTGAGCTATAGGAGTGGTTTGGGAGATTGGAATGTGGCTGGTGATCATGACCATGCTGTGCCTGCTGTGGTAAATGTGAATGGGGGCCTAGATACCAGTCTGGACCCTTGTCTGCTTTACTGTAGACATCCTGCTGCTGTTGATGTAAAGACTTTTTATGACAGGCACTGGGAATTGGGAGGGGAGGTGCGAGAGGAGGAGCTATTCTGCCTCCATTATTACTCTTTTCTGAAGCTTTGGTCTTCCCTATTACCTCTCCTCCAACTTCATCAACCATCCCTCTTAGACCATGACAGTGAGAGTTACCCAGCTGAAATGGGCCACTGCTCTTATCGCCCAGAGGTCCTACAGAGGGTACAAATGTGGGCCCTGTGACTTTACGATCCCTGCCTGCTCCTGGAGCTAGACTTTTATCCTGAGCAGAGGACATGGTTAGGGGGGCAGGAGGACAGTATAGGTCTGGATGTGGATGATGGTGGTGGTGATGGTGGGGGTGAATAGGGTGTGGCCAGGATCCTCCAACTGCTGATCCCAGGCCAAGGGGAGGAGGCATAGCATATGGTACTGGATGAGTATGACCTAGCATTGCACTATGGCGCAGGCAGTCTGATGGAGGCTCACTGATTCGCATCTCACTGTTCACCTCTTTGCAACAAATATTACCTCCACCCCCTTTTGGACCAGTTCCTAAGCTCAAGGCCCCTGGTCCTACACAAGTGGGGAGAGAGGAGCCCCTGACTGCTGTCCCCAAATGAGGGCCATTATGGGCCTTGGTAGAAAGGAGACAGGCACTCAGATGCTTTGGATCATCTTGGTGTCTGGGATTTTCCTCTGGCCCTAATGAGTGGAGCTGAGGATGATGATGAGAATGGAGGTGTTGGTGGGGGGGTGGCGAAGGCGGGTCATGGTGCTGACGGTCTTTCACCTCCTGTTTGCTTTTCTCCTTGTCTTTTCCTACAACTGCTGTAACCCGCTCTGCTATATCTGACTCTTTAGAGTTTTTCTGGGTGGGCCCACCTCCCCCAGGGTCCCGCTCCCGGCTACAAGAGCCCAGGGGGTGGCTAGGGGCCGTCCGAGTCAGTGAAGGTAAGTTGTGATTGGTGGAAAGAAGGTGGGGCTGTGATGAGAGGCTTCTGATATAGAAATCTGAGGAATAAAAAGATGAAGTGAGAGAAGGAGAGTATGAGAGACACCATAAAAATCTTAACATTATGCTTTTAAAATTATAATTTATTAACTGACCATATGTTTGTATTAGAGTTAATTGTGGTAAAGCAGATGGAATGAGCTTCACACACCTTTTGAAGTGTTGTAGAATCGGTGCTGTCCATAGAGAACAGTACTGTTTCCATGGTGATCTAAGGCGCCCATGGGTAGAAAGGTGGGGGCCAGACTTCCAGAAAAGCGGGAATACCCTGGGGCTACCAAGAGAGGAACCAAGAAATAGAGAGAAAGTGAGAGAGAGAATTGTCAAGAGAGACAAACTAAACCTAAGAGTGACACACTTGGCCTTTTGCTGTGCTGTTGCTGCAGCAGAATGAAGGTCCATGAAGCCCTAGAGCAGGACAGAACCTTTCCAACAGCCCTGATGGTAACATGCAGATTCTGGGCTTCACTTGGCATTCATAAGTAAGCCATAAGTATACATGAGTTGCCGATCATCTCTTCTTGTAAATGAAACATTTCTTTTGAAACTTTGTATGCATAGTATTTTGATTTCGGCTTCTATTTGCTCTTTTAGCTTCAGCGGGTATGGGAAGCAATCAGGGACAACAGCTAAGAAGTTGGACAGGTCATGTTAAGAAAATAACAATTATTAATGACATAGAGAATGCTGCTGTTATTTTATCTCAACAGATGATCATGCTTTGGGTGTGAGAACATTCAAAACACAAATCTGCATGCTGATATTCTATGTTTTGTATACAGACCATTCACAACCTTTTAACTGGTAAATTGTCAGTTATATGCTTTCTCACATTTTTGGGCAAATTATGGTTTATGTTGTTGTTCTTTGTACATGTTTAAAAAAAAAACACATGCTCCTATACACAAAGAGTCAGGAGGGGGGGGGATTGTTGTCCTTCAAGCAGCTGTTCTCCCCACAGCATTTTGCTTTACTTTGCACCTCCAAGGTCAGGGATCTGTATCCTGGGATAGTGGAGGCCACAGCACAAGACAGAGGGAATGTTCATGTTGAAATTAAGCAGACAGCTGACTTGCAGACCCTGAGCACAGATCAGCACCAAGCAACCAAGAGCCACACACGGACTGGCCCAGACATACGGAGGCACTAAATTGGACGGTGTCTAGGTTGTCTGTCTGAGATTTTAGCTCATCTATTTACGTTTCTATTAGTTATTATGCATAGTTTATAGCTTCCATTCTAGAAATTCTGTTCACTTTTAAACAGAGAGCAGTTAAAATTTTAGCAGTTGTCAGCAACATAAACAGCAGTCCATAAAGCTCATCCTCTACATTCCACACAGTCATTGTCCCCGAACACCATCAATCAATTTTCAGTCCGCATGCACATATATACACTTATATATGAGCAGCTCTGAACTGAGCTCATCTTCATAACTCAAGAGTTGTATATATAATGCTGCATCCGGTTTTCATATGAAGCAAAAATGATCCCGAATATGAACCCAGAGTGAGAGAAAGATGAAATGCACACAAGCTTAATGTGTGTTGAGAGGGTTCAGACAATCATACACGAACATAATCAGTTCTCTGGGATGAAAGTGTGGGGGGTGGGTTTGGGGGGAATAAGCATGAAGAGAAAACGAGAGGGTGTAAAACATGCTGTAGAACAAGACCTTGGCCATGTAGGAGAGGGAGCTGGAGTGAGACAGTGTTTGAGAGGTAAAACTCGGTGTGTGTGTGTGTGTGTGTGCGTGTGTGTGCGCGCGCGCGCGTGTGTGTGTGTGTGTAAAATAAAGAGTGAGAGAGAGATTCCCCTCTGCCTCTCTGCCGCTCCTACTAATTGACAGCCGAGGAGCGTTTTGCTGACAGTGACATCACAGGGGAGTCCAGATGGTTAATATGAGGCCTTCTGGCTGCACCTGTTTCCTACTGCCACTGAATTTCAATTTCCAGCATCCAGAGTAGGATGACAACAGCACAGTCAACTGTAAACAGGTGCGCGCTTGCATAGGTGTGTTTGTGTGTTCTTCAGGAGGCAAAGTGTGTGTGTCTACAAAGGAGATGAACCATCAAGTTCAAAGAGTACATACATTCCAGTACACTGTAGTGCCTTCCGCTTTAAGACATTTTAAAAGGAGGAGCGGAAACCCTCATCATTTCTCCTTTCCACCAATTAATTTAAATGCTAACAATTAGATGTGAGCTCCATGGCAGTCCAAAAGCAATCAGCCTCTAATGATGTGCAATAAAACCCAGTGAGCCTCCACCAGACCGCTACAGTCTATTACAGAGCAGAGAGGAATAAGAGCCCACTCCATACAAAGCCCTCAGAGACCACACACACACACACACACACACACACACACACACACACACACACACACACACACACACACACACACAAAGATGACACAGGAAGAAAAAGCGAGTCACAGAATGAGTTATTAGTAGGAAAAGCTGCCTAAAGTCAGTATATACAATCTGTTCACTTATTTAAATGATAGTGAAATAACTAAAATAAGCTGCTCCTTCATCATTTTACTGACTAAAGCACAGAAGGAACCATAGGTTTCAGGAGGACCAACTGCATGGTGAAAAAAGACAGACAAAGACAGAAGACACAGAAACTATCCACATCACCACCAGGAGACATTTAAACCCATCTACATGGTTTATAGTGGACATTTCATCTTTATTGTGTGAAAAAATTAACAAATAATTAAAAAATCTATTTTCCTCTCTCCATCTTCTGCTCATCCTGACTGTGTTCTCATGGGAGTGCTGAGTTTTTCAGTATTACACACTGCTCTACTGGTCATACTACACACATATACGAACTCACACACATTCACACATCATCTATCCCTTTGGTGAACATTGGTGAATAGTACAGGGAAGGACATGTATGACCGTATGAAGAGTTTAAAAGTTTGAGCTAGAACCGAACAGAACTTAAATTTATTAAATCGAGTTTTTGTAGATTAATTTAACACCAGGGATACACATTTTAATACAGAGTTCCTGTACCCAGAAGTGCCAAGCATTTACAGTCCTGAATGGCTGGAGTCCGGCATATTTGGGTGATTTTCCAAACTAGAGTCACCTACTAAACCTGTTTTATATTAAAGACAATAAATTATAGTCCCGTTTTCTGCCAGGGCTTTTTTAATATGTATTTTCATTGCATTTTATCAGCCGTGATAATTGAGATTATACTGGAAACAGAAAAACACCAATTTACATAGCATACTATTATATTATTATCACTACTGCAAATAGTTTTGTTCTGGTTCCACAACTAGCAGTTTAACTGGTAACAGGTGAATATAAAAGGAACATCCATCAAAGGCTTAGAATTTGCAAGCAAGGATGGGTCGTGGTTCACCACTTTGTGTCAAATTGTCAGTCAGTTCAAAGACAATGTTTTAGGTCTTTCACCATCTACAGTTCATAATATTGTGAAAAGATTCAGGGAGTCATGGGAAATCTTAGTGCGTGAAGGCTAAGGGTGGAAACCTCATCTGAATGTGTGTGTTCATCGAGCCCTCAGGCAGTACTGTTTGAGAAACCGTCATGCTACCATGATGGACATAGCTACATGGGCTCTGGAGTACTTTGGAAAATTATTGTCAATTAGCACAGTCTGCTGCTGTATAAAGAAATGCAACCTATTATGCAAAGAGGAAGACATATATTAATTTTGCGCAGAAATTCTGGTGAGTTTGCTGGGTCCAAATTTATCTGAGATAAACATTAAAATAGTGGAAACGTTTTCTGTGGTCAGACGAGTCCATGTTTCAGCTTGTTTTTTGAAAAATGGACATCAGATTCCACGTTCCAGATGAAAAAAGACCACCCAGACTATTACCAACAAAAAGTGCAAAAACCAGCATCAGTGCCCACAGCATGGGTGATCTGCATATATATGAAGATACCATTGTTGCAGAGGCTTATATTGGTATTTTGGAGAAACATCAAAACATCAAGGTGACATCTTTTCCCAGGAACTCCATGTCTGTTTCTGCAGGACAATGTCAGGCCTCATTGTGCATGAGTTACAACAGCCTGGTTTCGCGTATGATGCATCATGAAGAGGAGAATCAGATAACAGTGACCACGGACTGTTGCGCTGCTTGTACACAGGAACAATGGGCAAAAATTCCACTTGCAAAACTCCAACAATTAGTGTCTTCAATTCCCAAATGATTAAAAAGTATAATTAAAAGAAAAGGTGATGTGACTCAGTGGTGAACATGCCTCTGTCCCTACTTTTGTTGAGTGTGTTGCAGCAATCAATTTCTAAATTTGTTTATATTTAACAAGTAGAATTGTCTTTGACAGTGAAAACACTGAAAATCTTTTCTTTATCCCTTTGTCTGTTAAATAAACCTTCAAGTGAATTAACAAATTACAGATTTCATCTTTTATTGTATTTTTAGAAAGTGTCACAACTTTTCTGGAAATGAGGTTCATATTTTCCTGGAGTTTGTCTGTCGTAACCCTTCGGTAAATAAATATATTAATGTCATATAATGGCATATATTTTTATATTGTATATTAACATACTGTATATTTCTTGTACTTTTGCAGTATATCACAATATATTTACACTGTGTAAGTGGTAATTAACAGATGTCATTCGTGGCCCAAGAGAGCCAAACTGGCCATGCTCTCTGGGGACGAGGGATGGCATTGCACTCTCCTGTCAATCAGAGCAACACAAATCAATCGCTCCTGTCTCTGAGCTCATGTACATGGAAGAGGTTAGTTAGCACCTTCCTCATAAGGTAGCATCAGCTGCAGGTTAAAACGATTTGGATAGGCTGGCTTCATGTGTCTTGAAGGAATCATGCATTAGCCTTCACAATCAAAGAAATAACCAAACTGCAAACAACACTGGACTGCTGCTACAGATGACTGTATTACATCATATCATTATTTCAGCATAATATAACTTTGTACACCAAGCACAATATGCTACAATACACTGACTACTACAACAGTGTAAAACAAGGGCATGTTACACAGAAGGCTTTAACATACCCAGAGAGAAAAGGTAAGAGTGGGGCAGGATGGAAGTGGGAGTGGCAGACACACCAAAACCTCATCTTCTAACTGAGGAGAAGTGAAGGACTGAGGCAGGCAGACATAATGGTATAGCAGAAAGGAGATCTAATGAGGGTGAACAAGCAGCTCGACTAACAGGTGAGGATAAGACTACAGCTGGGAAGCAGAGGCAAATCAAGAAATACTGGAAAGAATCACAGCCCTGCTAAAATGAACAGCAGTATAATAAGGGAATTATGTGGTGGAAACAATGAAAAGAAGAAAAAGAATGGAAAGAGTAATAAGGAGGGGCAAAGGGCAAAGTGCAAATATGAAGAGGGGTGGGCAGGGTAGCAGACCGTTGTTGGCTGAGTGCCAGACACTGGATTTAGGCCAACTGGCATCTTGCCAACTGGGGCTTCCAGGCTTCAATCCCTAAAAACAATCATTTGGACAGTGCGTGTGTGTTTGTACAAATAGGTGAACATGCGTTTGAGTGAGCCTGCATGTGCTGGGGTGAGTGATTAGCTCACTATTATATTCACATCTATTATGGAATACACAAACTCTCCTTCTCTCACTTTCTCTCTCTCCAAATACACACACACACACACACACACACACACACACACACACACGCCCACACACACTCACATAGTACACTGTGCCAAGTGTTGCTTCCTCCACCAGCTGGGACATCAAAGTTGATCCCCCTCTGCAGCTCTGAGCCAGCTCTCTCCCTCTCTCTCTCTCTCTCTCTCTCTCTCTCTCTGACTCTCCACATTCTTTCTCAGCTCTCTTACACTCACTCTGTCAGCATCTCACACACAAACATCATGTAATTCTGTCATTCAGATACACACAGTTTGCAGCACTTTAAAATGTAAAATGTAACAATAATAGTGTAAAATGAATAATAAACTGACTGTATTTAGCTGTATGTGGGGACCAAAATGGGATTACAAGGATCATAATTCAGTTTTGACACTAAATGGAGATGTGGCTAAGGAAGTGTTCTCTCTCTCTCTCTCTCTCTCTCTCTCTCTCTCTCTCTCTGTGTGTGTGCGTGCGTGCGAGCGTGTGTGTGTGTGTGTGTGTGTGTGTGTGTGTGAATGAAAAAAAGAGAATGCCCTCTCATCAGAGAATTTACCCAGATGGGAAAACAGGTGTCCTTTTCACTCTTAACTCAGACACACACTTACTAGCTCCCACTACAAACAATTTCATGAAAAAACACCAACAAATACATTAAGAACAGAACAAAGTGTATTGAAAGGGAGCAATGTAAACAAGAAAATGAAAAGAAGAATTATATGAGCAATATACATATGCTTTTCCTCTCTGATACACATGCATCATTAATACTACATTTAAAAAAATCATACACTGGGCTGTGCAGAAGGAAGATATTGTCACAATAAGCTACAGAGTAGTATGAGTATCGTCAGTACTCCATTATTACATGCAATAAAAGCAGCTATATAACAGTTTTGTATCATTCTCACAGTCAGACACATGGTCACTGGAATCAGTTTTATCAGTTTGGTGAAGCTAATATTCAGACACTCACAGTTGGTCTGTTTCTATGAGATGATGCAGATACACAGCATCCTCACAGACACCTGACCAGGAGAGATAAAGTGATCGGCGAGACCACCTGCCCCACCACAAACGGTTCCCATCCAAACGCAGAGCTGAGAGGCCAGAAGAAGGGGAAACCACTCATGAGCATGCACACGCACACAAACATACATACATAAATACATACAGACACACACACACAAACACACACACACACACACACACACACACACACACACACACACACACACACACACACA
>JAOVVH010000061.1:13077507-13089054 GCA_028566435.1 Scorpiodoras heckelii | reverse complement strand
GATCTTCAGTGTTCTATGTATAGAAAGAGTTTATGGGTGCTAGATTGTTATCAGACAACAAAAAACACCATTCACACACACACACACACACACACACACACACACACACACACACTTGTATGCACACCTTTTTTGCAGTGTTCTATGTACAGAAACAGTTTGTGGGTGCTAGATTGTGATCAGACAACAAAAACCAGTGTGTGGAGAGACACGCACACACACACACACACACACACACACACACACACACACACACATAAATGTGAATATATGTAAAAACAGTTTTCAGTATATACAAATGTAGGTTAAGTGTTGTTAATATAATAGAAACATTTTTGAATCTGCTTTTTAACACAATGTAAGTACTTTTGTTCTGTGTACAAAAAGTTCAGAAATAAAAAGCTTTTAGCAACAATTTGCTTAATATTTGCCACATATTTGTTCACAAATCTTTTGTTATATTTCTCAAATAAATATGAAAGCCTTTATGAACAGTTCACAGATTTCTTTCAAATTTAAACGGGCTCCTGGAAGCCCTGCTTCAGGAAAAAAGGGCCTATATTTAGAGAGTAGCACCAACAAAAACAAGCAAGACAAGTAGATAAAAACATCACGTTCATAACTACATACTGCAGCGCTCATCATACAGAAAGCAGTCTCAACACATTTCTAATGTTCACAGTGTATATGACCACAGAAGAGCAGCAAGGATATCTGTAATACGCATTCTGGATTCGAATCAGCCAGAAAGACAATTGTTATACTGACCTAACCAGAGATCACGTCAAATGCTTGCACACTGGTTTTGGATGAGATACACCATTTACACGTGACTCTGATAAGAGTTACAAGGAAGTGGATGTGTGAGGATGAGTGTGTAAACATTACATTCCCACATCTTTGACACTACTACACCTTAGCATACAAACCAAAACAGCAAAACAAGCCTCTGGCTAGCTTTGAACAAGGAAAATTTGAGTCAGAGAGAAATAGACAAAGGAGACTCACCTTCATGTGGGTGTGGGAACCAGATCTGGGAGTGGCCGCTGGTGTGGGGTCCACCGCGATAAGGGGGAGAAGAGGGAGAGGAAGGGGGTCCAGAGGGGTGGGATGGCGGTGAGCCCAGACTGCTGGCCAGGAAAGTGCCCATGAATGAAGCAGAGGAGTTTGTCATCAGTCCAGTGCCTGCAGGACAGAGACGAGCAGAGACAGGCAGTGAGATAAACTGATCTGCTATGACACAGGATTCTGAAACTGGCCAGGACAGGATTTTATACCTCCTGATTCATGCAGCATACCAGAATATATTGCTATTCAGGGGTGTGTCAGATGTAAAGTGTGAGCAATCAGGATGGAAAAAGTTTTAATTATTTAATTATTAGCTATAATTAATAATAATATTCACTGTAAGTACTCTGAAAATGCAATCTACTTACAATAATAACTTCTTTAATAGGATTTTAATTCCTAGGAAACTCCTACAGTTGGCCTATGTCTCTACATGTGAATGTCATTTCACCACCATGTCTTCCTCCCCTTTCACCACCACGTCTTCCTCCCCGTAGTTAATTATTTGTCAGCACAGTTTCAGTATCATAGTACGTTGTACTTTTTCATATTGTCTGTGACTTATTTCAGTATCCCAAACTGTCAAATATACAAAATTATACAATATTTTATGCATCACTAACTTTAGCTTAGCTTGTGGGATTCGATGCAAAGTTTACATCATTTAATAATTTGGTATGAAACACAACTTAAAGCTTTTGAGCTTACTAAGAGAGATCACAAGCTGTACTCAGAATCAGAATATCTTAGAATCAGAGAAGCACTGAGCATTTGTTATGAATGGGAAAATGTGAATTTAGCACCATGTCAGTACATTTGGCCCAAATAGAAAATTCATATAATTGTAGAAAAATTGTGGTGAAAGATTGTCATGCATTTAAAACATAATGAAATTAACCTGAAGTAAAATACTAGCATAACACACCAATGTATATAAACTCATTGTGGTTTAACTTTGTAATTGGCTTTATAATAGACATTTATGTCATAAAAGAATCATGAATTTGAAATAAACCAAAGTCTATCTTCATTCCCCAGCACCTGATTATCAGTCTCATAACGTCAAAGGGGAAAAAAAAAGCCTGAGAAACAACGTGAGGAAGGGGGTTTGAGAGATGAGAGATCAAGGAATAAAGGAGAAGAGTACAAGGCAGGAAGATAAAAAAGAGCAAGAAACAAGCAAAATGAAGAGAAAAACTATAGCAAGGAAGAGAGTATGTGAGGCAACGAGAAGAGCGGCAGAAGCAGTTCTCTCAGTTCACAGGCTGCTAAGTTGTGGGTCCCGTGATTAAGGTGCTGTGATCATTCTGCTGTAACAGTTCAGCAATAAGTGAGGACATTATCCCTTCTCTTACATGCATACACTTTCATACTACCAGTACTGAAATAATCAAATAAACTAATCAAACTATCATATACAGAACATGGCACTGAATTATACGGCATCAACTATGATGTTCTTTGGCACCAGGTTTAGAACAAAACACAAAAAAAGCAGACGAGTTCTACATGCAAAGAAAAATAGGAAGAGAAGGAAGGGGAGAAAAGACAAAAACAAAAAACAAAAGAGGAGAATAAGCTGTAAGTACAGCAGACAGTGAGGAAGAACAGTAGGTTGCAGTAAGAGAATGATAATGACAGAATGAAAAAAGAAGGACTGGAGTAGTCTCCCGCTTTAAGCATTATGGTCCCAGGGGGTGGCAGCTCCTTGGAGAGGGGGCAGATTAGCAGTCCAACGGCCAAATGAGATGGTGTTATCACCCAGTCCAATTCACATCAATTATTAACACTGCTTAGTGCTTACTCCCCCATATGTACAGAACACACACACACACATACACTCACTTCATAATAACATACTGTACACTCATGTAAGATACACTCACATCCTGAGCGCAGCACATAATACACTCATCCCAACAGCCGCATTTATACACATAACCGCATTTAGCATATAAAGAGTCAGATGCAAAGCACATGAATATACACATGCAATGATAGTCATTTATCAACAGCGAACCAGCCTGCAATCCTGATCAGACACATTTATACGGTTCACACAAAGTTCACATACTGTACACTGCATATATTCTCATACAAACTCACATATACATTTATATTCCACACACAAACATACACACACATTCATATTCTGAACACATTCATGTGCTGTGCAAACAAAAAAGGCAGGCTGATCAAATGGATACTCTCTAGGGGAAATGGAAGAATGGGGAAAGAATGAAAGACAAGCATAACAAGCTGGAAGAGAAATGGGGTGTGAACAAACATACAAAAATAACTTTAAATTTATAATGCTTTTTTTTCCTTTCTAAGAAACATTGAAAAAACCCCACAAATGTTAATGTTTAAATAAGTCAAATGAATGTTTATGCAAATGCTCCAGATGATATGCCAAAGTGTGTGCTTTATTAAGCACCAAATTTAATCTAATTTAGCAATAAGGTGTTATAAATTATTTACACTTGGTGTAGTGCAGAATAATTTAATCAGCCTTTAAATGTATAAATTAAATTTACAGGATTTTGAGTATTTTGTGTATTCTTCAGGGAAATAAATTCGAGGCTGGAAGTTTTAGCACTCTGTCTGAAGTGTTGTGTTCCTCCTGCCATCGAGAAGTGACTTTGTTATTGAGCAGAGGTGAGACTGAGTGAGTTTTCATTTCCTAAACTGATAAAAGTTCATTAAAGCAGGGTGAGAAGGAGGAGGTTAAAGGAGATGTTTTGAGGTGTGAAATTATCAAATGAGTGCTCTCACAAAATAAACAGCATGCAAGGCCACCGCCAAAGCCTCCAGCTGGAAACACGGCAGCTGGAGGAGAGAAAAAAAAACACAGAGGAAGAGAAAAGAAAAACAGCATAATTGCAGGCTTGAGGAGAGGCTGGCTGTTCGAGCCAGGGCTAAAGCAGACTCTCTCGTCTCGTTACACCCACTCCCTCCTCACCATGCCAGTGGCAAGCCACCACAGTGCGACCAGAAGCTGGCTCATAGCGCTGATCTGGAATCAGCATGTAAGCAAAACCAAACTGAAGGGAATACAAGAAAAACCACACAAGTGGGCATCACGAGAAAAAAAAATGGAACCATGTCCCCAAAGGGGCCACTACTCTTAACTCCACGCCTCAGAAGCCCAGCAGCTCCACCACAGGCTCCACTACAGCCCACAGCTGGCCAAAATGAGAGGGCTGCATCCTTTAAGACTACTGCACGCCTTAGCAATACAACTGTCCCAACACTACAGCATGGGTGGAGTGTTGCTGTCAGAACAAGCCCTCCCGTCAGGGCAGACCAGACGGCATCGCTGTCCTGAAAGATGAGCGGTGTCTGTTACCAATTTGAGCTTAAAACTGTTGAGCCTGGCATGAAAACATTTACAAGGAGCCAGTACTTTTAGAAATTTTGAAGAATGTGTATCGTAGGCTCTACATGGGGAGATATGAAAGAAACACCACAAATACCCCGATCTCTAATTAAGGTACTGAAAACCCAAAGAGGGCAAGACAGAAGTCAGTGTTCTATGTTTGCACTGAGCCTCTATCTGTCTTTTTCTGTCATCTGGAAGCCAGTGAACAACTCCATATCTGCCAAACTCATGTGCTCCCCAGAACAGCTCTCCAGTAGCGCATACCCCCATGTCTCCCTGCCTTCCACCAAGCCCTCTTTAATGAAACGTTTCCTCTTATTTGCTTTGCTTTATTGACTTTTTCTCTCTTATTTTTCCATCTCCAGTGTGCTGGTGGTGAGCGGCATCTGCCTTAAAATTATTACCTAGGCCCTTCCCCCTGTGTCTCTCCACACCCTCCTCCTCCACCTCTAATAAACCAACCTGCAGAAATTAAACACTGTTGATACTGGAACAGCAGGATAGGGCTGGAAAAAGGAGGGTGGGACAGAGAGAAAGCAGGAGGTCTAGAGGCTCTCTCCAGAAATGGAGAGGAAGCTGCCAACACAAGCAAGCATCGAAGCCAAATGAGCACAACCACGTGGGGGATATAGTGGAGATAGAGTGGATAGAGTCGGCCGTGGGAAGAGCTTCTTCAGCTTCACAGCAGTTTACGTAGGTTTACATGCAGAGTTTAGCACACGCGGCAGCTTGGGTGCACTGGGCAATTCCAAGGTTGTGTTGGCTCTCTGGAGAGGGTTTACTTATGCACCAAGTACAACAGAGAGAAGACAATCTCCAGACAATGTCCAGTGCTTAAGGAAATCAGGTCATGTGCATACTAATCACTGCCATCCCCACTCTCAAATTGACATTAATCCAATTAATGAATTAAAAGAAGGATTCTGGGAGTGGGGAACCCCCAAGCACTTATGCCACACACACACACACACACACACGTACATGCACAAACACACAGACTCAAAGGCTTGATGTACGTTCAGCAGTGCTATCAAAGGACAATCCTATGTTCTAGTGGAAGGAGACCAATCAGGAGTAGAGAGAGAGAGAGAGAGAGAGAGAGAGAGAGAGAGAGAGAGAGAGAGAGAGAGAGAGAGCACCTGTCAGTTGGCTTTGCAGTGTGCTCTGTTTTGTGTCCGCTGCATTGGGTTTAAGGCCAGCCTAACCGAGGCCGAAATTAAGTGCCATCCATCAGCATGTGGAGCAGCTCTGGGCTGAAATGACTCCATATGTGTACATTAAAACAGCTCTCGCTCTTCATCTTTCTCCTGTCCTCTCTCAGAGAATGTTTACTTCTGCTAGGCTGAGCACTAAGAGACAATGCAATTGCTACTAGACTAAGCCACAGCTTAGCGAAAGGACACTGTGTAAGTCTAAGGGTGCATAAGCAGTTTAAAAGAAAGCTGGAAGGTTCCTTGAGTATGTCAGGCTAGTCTTAAACATGTACGCACAGGAATCTGACTGCTGTGGTTCATCACGCATTAAAGCAGCTGTAGAATAAGGGCACAATATTCACAATTCAAGGGAAACTTTTGGCCATGTGTTAGGTGTACACAAATTATGTAGAGAAAACATGTACAAATCCAAAAGCAGAAGCAGAAAAGCCTAATTTTTTTCGTCACCACAGATGTAATAAATAGCATTTGCGGGGGGAAAAGGAGATTGGTTTAAGGAAGCACAACATTGACTTCTCTCACTTGCTGTTTGTTTAGTGTCTCCACATCATGTCCTGGTAAAAAAAAAGACAGCATAAAGATATTTTTGCAGCTGCACTTTTTTCCTTCTTGTTTTTTTCTTGCTAGATTACCTTCGCATATGACACTAAACCAACATGATTGGCTATTTAGGGTAATCCAAAGCAAAAGTGGGAATAGTCATTAATCATTTCACTCAGTCAACACAGAAAAGTGCAGTGAGAAGAAATTAACTTTGAAATAGCAACTTGTAGTACTACACACTCTAGAAATTACCATTGGGTATAATTAGAAAATAAACAGTATTTTCAGTATGTATTGGTGATTTCGAGAAAATTACCAAGCAATGAAATAACCAAACAAAGACAGATCTGAGTAGTCTACAGGCTGGAGTAGAATAAAAAAAATCAGCATATGGCAGAACACATTTTTCTCCAATGAAGGTAAACACATGATACAAAGATGTTTATGTTGATTTGTGGTATGTAACACTGTTTAGTGATGGGGAAAGAAACATTGGGAAATATGCCTAGCAAAACTGGACTTAACAGAATATTAAGCTCACAACAGAGAAAGTCTTAAGTCATAGCAGCAAACAGAAATTTCCACCACTGATAATATACGTATATTTATTACATACTGTATATGACAAATACACACACAAAAATGCATGAACATGTACACACACAAGCAGCTACCCCACTGACATCACATACTTTCCTTGTTTTTAAAATGTGTGAATCAACCCCCAACCTGCGTGAAAAAGTCTATTCAGTCTCCAATCATGTCATCCTGAGTGCAAACATAGCGCGACACTCTGCTTTACGGGATCACAAAACCTGTTGTCTGGACCATTACTGACAGGGGTCACGGATGGGACAGAGATCAACCCCCACCACACACACACACCCCACCCCCACCCACATATATATATATATACACTCACCCATAAACTACCTCCATGCTCAGGAAGCAAGTATGTCTTGTAACAATGGCACAAGCAAGGAAATGATTATTGTTCTGAACAAAGAGGTGGCCTCCATGACCTCTCAGTAAAAACGTGCCTAAACTAATCTTAACTCCCTCACATGCCTATGCATTATCATCATCATTTACTTACATTTCATCCTAGGTCATGAATCAGCTTTGTGTTTTTACATGTCTTATGATTTTGCATAATATTCTTTGTAAAGATTCCTGGAAAACCAGTCCAAGAAACATTTCAGTGTGGAGGAAACCAATTGCACTCGCCATCAAGCCCTGCATTTTCAGCATAGTTCTAGCACCAAAACGTTTAATTTTTTGACACTCTGCCTTTCTAAATCTCCCATTCTCCCTTTCCGCTCATACACCTTTTCTCCTGTTCTCCTGAAAATGCTGCAGTAGTCACTACACTCCAGTGCTCTTGCTAAACTCATAACCACTCTCGCACATACTCACAGACATATGGATGCTGTCAGCCCTGTGCAGCTAGGCTAATTACATGCAACAAGCAAAGCTGTCATTTGTTCCAAACAGGGAATGATTCAATTGTCTGCCACAAGCATTTGTTTTCATGTTAATTGGCTCATTGTCATGAGAGTCTAAATCTTTGAATGCTTTTGCACCTGATTTTTTTCCCCCTCTACTGTACTTTACTGCATGTCAGCAATGTAAAGAGTGGAGGAACATTTATTGATGATGAGTAGCTGAATGATGAGATTCTGCTGTGCTCATAGTAATAACCTTAATTGGGACCCCATACAAAACCAGGCATCAGGAAGGAACATGGAATCATATCTTCCTGTCTGTTTCCTCACCCTTGCTGTCTCTCTTCCCTTAGGGCTGAAGCCAGAGAAAAAAGGCCAAGGCATAACAAGTCTCACTGGACCCTGTTTGCACCAAATATACATCGGACAGTGTGACCGAATGGGGTTTGTGTGACTTGACCAGAAAAGGTCTGCAAACACTTTTGAGTTCATCCCAATGCAGGAATGCTGATGGAAACCCCCAAACAACCTTCTTGCTGTGTCTCTCTCAGTCTCTTGTTCCAATGTCCTGCAACTCTGCTCCAAGCTTCTTGTTTTTGATTCCCATTCCATTTTCCATTGGCACTGGACAGAGAAAATCATATTCCTGCTCCCACCGGGCTCATGCATTTGCACTGATATGGAAAATTATTTCAGAGGCAGCCTAAACCATAAACGCTATTTTTGTTTTCTTTTTTTTTTCTCTCATTCCCCCTCCACCACTCCTTTTTATGCTCCCTCTCCCAAACTCTTTCACTCTCAGTGGGGAGGATCTACCCGAAGCCTTGAGAGAGCGCTCCGCGTGGGAGATTTGGCCTGTCTGTCCGTTCCACGCATAGCAAACGGTGAGAAACCCATTTAGCATGTACAATAGTTCTAACACACACCTGAATGACACATGCTGTATGCTTTCAGTAAGGCCCAGTCTACCACCGTTCCCCATTCACTGGGCTCATAATGCACTGTTAGACTCATGTTGCGTCTCTTTGACAGATTATGTTTTATATCATCCTGAGTGAATAAGCAGTGCTGGAGAATTTTACCCATTGTAAAGGGGAGCACATGCCGTGGTTTAGAGCTGCCCCACTGAGAAGGCCAGGCTCTGGTAAAGAAAACAGCACTATTTCATGGACAGAAATTCACAGAGTGTCCAGCGTGAGTGGAAAACACAAGCAGTGAGAAACCCATTCCTGTAATATATGAGTAGCCCATTGGTCCTTCTATTACAAGTTTGTATGTGCGTGTTGGCTATGTGTGGTTCACTTTCTCAATTTTCTGTGTTTCTTCTATCTTGTGCTCCCATAAAATGTGTGCCTTAGGAAAAAACAGGCATGTGCATATTGTAATTGTAGCGTTTCTCCCATTTTAAATGTTACTACTGAGAACAGTTGGTGCTGCTACAGGAAAGTTGGTTTCGAGCTACAACTGTTGCCACAGTATAGTCTCAGAAAGATGTGTGTGTCTATGTATCTGTTAATGTATAGCTGTGTGTATCCCTGGAGTCCTACAGACAGTTGTAAACACATGTAGAAGCAACAGCTGCACAGATTCACACAGAAAGAGGTCATCCTGGTCTTGCTGTCTTTCACACTCCCTCTCCCTGTCTCGCAAACACATCTGGCACACAAGACAAAATTCTCCCAAAGAACACCATGTTTCAAGACCAAGGCCATGGACTGTCTGGGCACAGAGGAAGACTAGGATAGATAGATAAAGAGAGAAATAAAAGATGAGCGCAAGTGGTAAAAGGCACAGAGATAAAGGTCTTGGATATATCAGGATGTTGGCAACCTATGGTTTGAGAAATATGTTTATGCTTGCAATTGCTGACTGTTATTTATGCTCCTCTTTTTCCAGTTCAACTGCTACCAGATCCTTTTGCTCAGCAATAATGTCTCTGGAAAGGCAACTGCCAGGTTTTAACAAAAGCAAGTGCTACAAAATGTTTCAATGAAATCTATGACATTTGCTTAAAACCTCCTGCAACCAGCTTGAAATGAGTCACAAACTGTGCTGATCTGCATTTAAAAAAAAAAAAAAACAGGTGACATAAAAAAAATCACAGGAAACTGAAGACAAAAATATGCCAATTTTCAAAATGATTTGTAGAATGGATACACAACATTTTAAAGCTGTGATCCATGAGGCATATCCCATAAGGCCTTTAAGCAGATGTGTTTCCCAGGCCTCCCCAGCTTGACCCAGAGCCATGTCATCACCCCAGTGGCCAGTCTGCAGCCCCAAAGGTACCAAAAGAACCCACGCTGCAATGTTAGCTTACTAAGAATGTCCTCCTACTCCTAACTCAGATGTGCTCAGGGTAGACATGGCTTGGTCTGCAGCAAGGTTAGTATAAGGTGAAAAAAATTCAGGAGCTTAAACTTACCTTAGACTCATATAATACCAGGCTCAGGCTCTTATGTGCAGTATAACATGGTGGCCATTGTTTAGATGATGTGGTGCGGTGAAACATCTATTCTTTTTACTGTCATGTTTTAATACTAAACAGCTCCAACATGTCTGTCCAAAAATCGTTAAGTGTCACTTTAACTTTTTCTGTGTGACAAGTTTTGGTTATAGCAGTGACAGATAAGTCTAGTAGGAACACAAAACTTCCATCTTCAAAGCACATTCAGAACGGTCTCAATCAAACAAACATACATCTGTCTTATGGTTTATCAAGGCAACACAACACTGCCAAGCATTTAGACAATCATTCTCCTGTCTGTGTGAAAAGATGTAAAACAGATCAGAGCTCAAAGCCAACCTTGGTCCAGCTCAGGCCTGTTTCAGCTCAGTGCTTAAACCTTGGGTGGAATCTCCCCAAGAGAGAAAACACCCAGATTGAATGCAGAGCTCTAGAGATAAGGCCGAGAAGTGGCCTAGCCAGGTCTCTCTGCCCTGCACTATGTCTGGAATTTACTAAGGGGGAGGTAAGGAAAAGGGCCTTGGATGGGTGGGGGTATGAAAAGAGGTGAAAGAAGGGTAATAAAGTTAACCTAGAAGCAGGATGATGAAACAAAACTGACAAACATCAGAAGGGATAATTGGATTGTACGGTGTATGAATGTTTATGTAGATCAATCACAATCATGCAGACTAAAATATTAATACTTGATCTGAATAACAGATTGTAGTCTGTAACCCAATCATCTTCTTCTCATCATCTTATTTTGTTACTCCCCATTTCACCTCAAAGCGAACCTTTTCCGTTATGACTCACTGGACTCTACCAGGTGGACATGGGAAGGGGGTGACTGCTGGTAAAGCATTAACTGAGGCATATCTGACAAAGTCTGCTCTAACCTTGAATTATGTCTCCTATCTCACAACTGCACTCATCCATGGCATGCAGTTCCGATATCTGCTGCACATCTGGTGAAATAGTACCGACTAGCCTTCACAGCTGCGTCAGGGAGGGGAAGGAAAATTAAGGTGCACTTCCTGCAATCTGTACTGGCCAAGCAAAGGTCATCTTCACAGGGGAGCGCACACAGACGCGCACGTCACCTGATCTCATGACGTCAACGGCTGTGGGATGTAAACCAAGCTGCACTCAATTGCCTGGCTCTAAAGTTAGTGCTTGATGAGGTCAGAGTTCAAGCAAGAGAGTAGTGAAGAGATGGGAGAGAGCCATTAATGGGAAAAAAAATGGGAAAGTGTATCTCTATATAACGCAAATGCCGTAAAAGTCACAACATTGTGCAGGTTTTGTTTTGAGTAGCTCCAGAGATGCTTGAATAAATTGCATTTGATTTTGAGTAGATTGCAATAGACATGGCACACACACACACACACACACACACACACACACACACACACACACACACACACACACACACACAAACACACACAC
>JAOVVH010000061.1:12958111-12968466 GCA_028566435.1 Scorpiodoras heckelii | reverse complement strand
GGCCCTACACCATACTAATAAATTATTGTGGTCTAAAACCAGGTGTTTCAGTTTCATTGTCTAACCCCTGTATTTATACTTGGGATTGTCTTTTGCTTTGTTGGATTGAAAGCGTGCAGCCACACCAGCCCTTGTACGATAAGCCTCACATTTCTTATACTTGTGCATCTACCAGGTTGGCAGTGGTATTACAGGAAGTACATTGATGTACAGAAAGGAGGAATTGGTGGGATTGCAATGCTGATTGGTGGCTACTGTGTCTTGAGTTACATATGGAGTTACCCCCATATCAGTAAGTTCATTTTAGGTATCAGTTCATTTTGAATGGTATATACAAGAATACTGTTTGTCTATGATAATTTACTATGTGCTTAATGTCTGTTCTGTTGGTTTGTAGAGAAACACTGCTGGAGGAAGTACCACTAGAACATTTGGAGGATGCTTTTGAACTATACTGACTTCAGACTACCGCTAAAGTATTTGGAGGTCTTCCTAACTGAAGGAGGACTTTGAACCATACTGACCTCAGAGTATTGCAATATATGAACTGCAATACTTGGAGACTAAATATTTATAAAATAATTTATTTAGAATTTCTTAACGCATAAGGAATTTATGTTACAAACTCTGACGTACACAATCAAGTGTGAAAAGTAATAAATTCTTATTGCAAATCAAGTATTAGCTCTTTTACTTTACAGCACTTCATGTTGGCTTATGTCCAAGCTACTGCACTTTGTTTAAAATATTTGACTCCATGAAAATAACACAATCTTAACGTTGATGATGAAATATGAGCAAATTGTAAAAGAAACCATTCTTCATTAACATCCATTCATGTTTTTTGGTTGAAAGGATCATGACAGGAATGTCCAAAGTTTAATTCCTCTCATATTCACTTTTAAAATGTATGTAGAATTAATTTTACTGCCTTCAATTACATTGGCTTCGGTTTTAAAGGCTGTAATTTGGTTAAAGAACTGGTGTAATACTTGCTGGAAATGTTTAATTTCAATATAACTGATATATTGTTCTTAAGTAATAAACACAAAATGTCAAAGAATTTATAAATGATGCATACTTAATGTACAGTTTTTTGGTTAAAAAAAAAAAAAATCATGTACCACATGAGTTAACTGTTGTATTCAAAGTGAATTTAATATTGATTGATCTTTGCTGTTGTAGTGAGCACAAGTTAAACAATAAATCTGACCATATATTTTGATTTCACATAAACAAGGTATACCCAACATAAAAAATAACTTCCTTTTTGTTTTGTTTTCCATACTTTTCTTACAAAAATTATAAATATTTTTGTTGTACTCTCATTTTTAATACAAAACAAATGCTGCAAATAAACTTTTGTATGAAAATTAAATGTTACAAGCACGGTGACAATTTCAACAGGAAGGTGTTGGGATTAACTGAAGGCCACAAGTACCATAAAATAAGTAATGTTCAAATTGTTTGCGCGTACACGCTCCTACACCCCTCAAAAAAATAATAATTCAGGCTCAACCTCTTTCACCCACACAAGCTCAGATCACAGACATCACATCATATTACAACTTATTTTGTTCATCATATTTGGTTGAACTGCTGGGAAAGATACAGGATAGTGTTGTTGATCAAGGAAATCATATTTTAGGCACAAGCAACCTTTCAATACCAGAGAAAAACATACATACACATAGATGTATCAAGCCATTCACTGCTGCAATGGTCTCACTCCTGTTGTTGGAGTAAACAAGTTAATAACTTGTTAAAAACAGTCAGAAAAAAAAGCCACAGTCAGAAATTTCAGAACTGGTCGCAAAATGGCAGCAAAGAAATCCTTAAATGCTGCATGAGGGACCCAGTTTGTCACTTTTCCTAGAGAGATCTGAATGCAATATTAACATTTTTTCCCCCAAAGAAACCACATTTTTAAGAAAATCTTGTTTGTCTCTATTTCTAGAACTACTACAAAAATTATCTAAAAATATTTTGGCTCACAAGTTATATAGTGTAGAAATCTATGTACTTACCATATAATACATTAGATGGTTAAAGATAATTCTAATTCTTTGCACTAATATCAAATTATATAAAGCAGCTTTAAAATTTGTGATTGTGGCTTTAACATATGTCCTCATTATAAAATTAACTTCATGGACAGATGGGTAACTTGTCAGTTGCTCTCAAATAACCAAATGGGGAGGCAAACATTAAGTCTCATTCACATTATATGAAGATGTTGGTACTTCAAATCACTTACCAAATGCCAAATAGTATCTAGAGACAAGCTGCAGAAATCACAGTTGTCTAAATGACACTGTGTTTGTGTGTGCAAATGTTAGGTGCTACAACCAAAGAGGGAAAACCACAGAGAGACCATAGCCTGACCAGCAGGGAACAGCAGCCACAAAGGAAATGAAAATGTTTGGGACAGTATCTCTCTGAACTCATGGAAATGCAACAGTTACACACAAGCAGGTTTTCTATCCAGGGCTAAAAGCAGCATAAAGAAAAAAATCATTTAAAAAAAATGAATAAAGCATAAAAGAATGTAACATTGTACCCTCAATCTGAGGACTTAGTTTCCCCTGCAGAAAAAAACACTCAAACTGAGCTTGTCTCTGTGGATAGGAGGTCACATACCTGTAAGGTACAAAACTAAATGCTAAATAAAAGAAAATGAGCATAGTCATTGCTATTACAACAGTATTCAATTCCTTACCTGGACTGCATAGTTAAGGATTTAAACCAGTTCAGTCATTCAGCTAATTTTCCAGCTCTTCTATAAGTAAATCAGAAATTTAAAAGGAGAATGAAAACACAGATGTGCAGTGCAAGAAGGTTGTGGGACTGGGATTAAATACTATCACTTTAAAAGAACTAAGAGTGCCTACATTTAGATATCTTATTTGGTCAGAATCTACTGCAACCATCTTATCAAAAGATAAAGGACAAGTCTTATGAAGGGCTGCTTTGTCAGACACACAAGACCTGCCTACACCTAAACTAAAGAGGACGGAGAAAACCTCCACAGATAGGTTAACTTAGTACAAGAGTATTCTTCATCTGATCAAAGCATCTCTAGGAATAGGTATGTTCCAGAGCTACAGATAGTAACACACACACACACACACACACACACACACACACACGCACACAAACATACACATAAATAATGTGTAACCAGCATTTTTTAAACATCAGACCTTCCTGCTTTGTGTGGGTGCACTTCCAAAAAGGCTCTTATGTAAACGTTTCCAGAACAGTAGGCACAGTCATTTTCTATCTACATCACTTCCCGTGTACTAAAGGGACACTGTGTGCACAAACATTTGTTTTGCTGAAATGCATCCTTCAGTTTCACATGTTGCAGGATTCAACTTGTGATTGTGACAGTATCTAACACAATAAAACATAAAAAAAAATGCTAACAGTCTAATATACTATTCACTGCAGCTTCAAGCACAGAATCCGTGTCAGATAGTTGGACGTGACCATGATCAAATGACTGGAGCTGTTCAGAGGGATAGAAATGGCCAGAAATGTGCTGAGAATGGCTGGGAGATGTGGAGTAGTGGGCAGGGTGAAAGTGTTGTTGGTGCTGGCTGCTGCTGCTACTACTGATGATGTTGGATTTCTTGTTCTTCATGTCTATGCTGCTCTTACTGAACATCTCTTCATGTCCCCCACCCCCTGAATCTTCAAAAGCTGAATAGGCTTCTGTCCTATAAGCAGGCTTTATATGGCATTCTGTCCTCTCTCCATATCCTTGTACGTGTGGTGTGTCTTGGCTAGGGGAAGTCTCCATCAAACTGGGAATCTCCTCATGACCTAGTGAATCCATGGCCCCCGAGTTTGAAGTCAACCTCTTAGGCCCACAGCAGAATTCCTCTAGAAAACCATCTGCAACACAGCACAGAGTAGTATGACAGTAAACACCATAAATGTCTAAAATAGTTAATGTACTGTATGTTTAAATAGTTAATACATATTTTACCTGGGTCTACAAGCAGCAGTCGTTTGTCTTGAGTCAAGTTGTTCCGTTCCTCTTGGTTGAATGTCCTGTCAATCATCACTATTTCTGATGAAGGGCTGGACCGCTGTGAGAGTAAAATACATATCTGAGGAATGTTTATAGGTTGTGCTCCTAATCATAAGTGGAAGACACTTCTGGAACACGATTGGTGATTGTTTTTTAAAGGTACTTTGAGGTAAACCTACCTCAGCCTCCACCATGAGCAAACGCCTGTATTTGTTTACCATGGCCTCTGTTCTCATTAGCACTTGAGTGGCAGCTGCCTCAAATTCTTCATCCACTGCAAAGGACAGCACAAAACGCTTGCAATATAAACCCCCATAGATACAATTTCAGTGAGGATTAAAAGTGTAGAATATCGTACCTCTGGCAAAATCCTCCTCACAGGGTGGCTCCCCTTGGAACACATGGTAGGGCATCAATCGGTCAAAGGCATCATTTAATGAAGTGAAGGGCGTACGTTCTGGTGACATAACCTTGGTATGATCCTTCCTTAGCTGCTCAAGAACCCTGGAAAATAATGTTTTTGAATATCAATATAATAATAGATTTCAATATCACAGGCAGTAACATGGCAAATGAGTGTCTGGTGGGTAACTCACATTCCTCCTCTACTGAGCTGCTGAGTTTCAGGTCTCTTTGAAGTAGTTAGGAGAAGGGATTCCTGGTTGACAGGCGTTTTCACACCTGAGAATTTAAACATTTTCTCAATCTGTAAACTTGACAATTGGAAGAAAATGAAATTAAAAAATGGATATGTAATACACAGGTCATACCTTTAGTACAAAGAAGATTAACGAGTTGGGTCTGAGCGTTCTGTTTTGGTAATGCGGAATCCTTTAAAAGAAAAAAGAAAAATGTTTAGAGTTACTGATAAAAAACATTGATATAGAAGAAAGAAGAAGAAAAAACAGTGGGAATAGTATGAAATTACTAACAAATGTCGTACCTGGTTGAGAGGTACCTGCTGCTTTTCAAACGATAGCTCTTGGACTGCAGCATGTGAAGTGTTTGTGTTATTTTGTGCCACAGGCACCAGAAGATGCTGTCCTGGGCTAACAGATATCTGTAGATGAGTCTGGAGAGTCTGGCCTGTGGAGTTTACCATTGTCAGACGGTTTGGTGCCTGCAAAGACTGTACAGCGGTTGGAGTGGGTGATGGGTTGGCAGTCCAGACATTGGCTGTGACACCAGGCCTCTGAGCAACCTGCATTACCCCTGTAGGAGAGGCTTGCCCTATCTGACCTGAACTAACCACACCTGGATTCACAATCATCTGCCCACCGGCTGCAAAATTTTGCCCAGCAATAATCTGCACAGCTGTATTCTGATTAGTCAAGATAGAGTATGCAGTAGTGCTAGTTAAGGATGGGTCACCCACTTGAGTGTTGGTTTGAAGAACCTGGCCATTCATTGCCTGGAGCCCATGGACAGTGCCACCTCTGGGTAATAAAAATTGACCCTGGGGAAGACTAGCCTGGACCTGTGGTTGTCCTTGCTGTCCAAAGGGAGAATGTACTACAATACTGGTGGCCTGACTCATTACTTTTACCTGCTGGGTAGTCTGTGGAGATCCATTGGCTGTGTATGCAATAGTATTGACTGGGTTTGCAATAGTAGTGGTGTTGGGCTGGATCCCTAGGTTGCTTATATTGTACACAGTTTGTCCACCTGTCTGGAGGGCCTTAGGCTGAATAGGTCTGACCAAAGACTGTGGTACAGGGCCTCTCTGAATGATGATATTCTGCAGCTGTATTTGCCCTTTATTAAAGGGAACAGATACCTGCCCAGGTGCAGAAGGAACGAAAGCTGTACCCTGCCCAGCACTGCCCATCACTGAATTTCCACCAGGCCTTAGGAGGATCTGAGGCTGCTCCAGGCTCTTGATAGTCATCATGGAGGGAGTACTTCCATTAAGAGAACTCACAAACTGAATATGTCCTGCTGGTCCATTTGGCAACGGTATCTGGGGAACTTGCTGAACAAAAGCCTGAGGTTGTGCCCCAGTTAGGGGCATTGGAGCCACCAGTCCAGTTCCTGAAACACCTCCAATTCTTCCAGAGACCAGCTGCTGGGGGAAGGCTGCAGTGGCAGGACAAAAGGCTGGTTGAGAGTCCAACAATGCCTCTTCGGCCAATGTCTGCTCCGTGATATCTGCCTCCAATAAAGACTTCTGGAGAATATCAAAAGGTTGGTCCTCATTACCAAGATCAACCCCGCCACTAGGGGAGACACCACCCTCAAGTTCATCTTCAATAAACTGAAGGCTGCTGGAGAGTCCAGATTCACCAGCCTCACCAAACTCTTCCAGATGATTGTGGCCATCTTTAAGGCCTACATCTGAGCCAACCTAAGCAGGAGAACATAAACCAAAGGAATTTTAGGGTGATTTATTCTAAATTAACTTCTTATCTAGATTCTAATGGGAAACATTCTTACTGTGTCATTTGTGAAAAATGAGCTTGCAGATTCATACGCTGCGTTTGTGAGGTCATCGTCTTCTATCTGTTCAAAGGTCACAATATGAATGCCAACAAATCCAGGGTAACCACAACACATATTTTCATAACTGACGTCCTGAAGGGTTTTATTAGCTAATAAATGGTGAATGGTGTGTTAGATCAAAGAAACTGTACAGTGGGATGTTGTAGAGCAGTGGTCTGGTGTGGGTGCAGGTTTTCTTTCCAACCAAGCAGAAGCCGCTCACTACTGAAAGTCAAGATCCACTGATTAGATCCATTGATTAAAAGAAGGTGGAATGAGGTGTGGCTCCTGCTTGGTTGGAAGGCAAACCTGCACCCACACCAGCCCTTTGTGGATAATATTGGAGACCCCTGTTGTAGAGCATTACAAAATGAAATAATAACAACCCATATGCAATACCAGTGGAAAATATAGACAAGCTTACCGATTTGCTACTGGAACCGTGAAGATAGTCATTTAGAGCTTGTACATCTCTGTTTAGAAAAGAAAACGCATAATATGATCTGTGGCAAGAGGATATGGTCACAGCAAATAGCTGTTCATAATCATGTATCATTAAATCTGACGTGCATTATTGAATCTTTCTGTGCAACAGAAAAAATAAATCATTTCCCCCCCCAAACCCATTAATTTATTCATAAATCATTTATCTTTAACTGCAGCATTACATTTTCCCTGTGTAAACATATCTGGAACAAATTTATATTCATCAAGCTTAGTAATTAATTAGCTTTTTATATTGAAACAATAGTATAGCTTTTCATGCTTCAAGATTATGTCCAAGCAGTGCATCATAAAATGGAGAAATAATCGGTAAACTTCAGTAACCCAGCTCACCCAATAAAATCCAGAAGACGACGATCGTCTTCATCATCCATGACACCTAAAGTTAAGGAAAAACACTCTGAGCTTCTTCCCCCTAAATACAGAGATATTTTACCCCATTTTGACTTACACTGAGGAAAGATAACCCCTTCGTAGTATTTTTTTAGTCGTGCAAAAAGGTCAGATCAAATCCAGTTTATTTCTTTAACAGGGTGACAGAATAAGCATTATCAGCATTATAATCCAAATATCATTTCATTATACTCTTAAGTGACAGTCTGAAATGTTCAAAAATACACAATTGCACTAGAAAGATCTGAATGTAGGTACAGGGCTAGTAGGCATGCTGAGTGAAAACAAAGCAATGGGGACCAATGGCAGGTTTTATAGCAGATTTTACTCATCTCTCTGGTGTGCCTATCAAAATAAGGCATAATTAACATAAATGTAACTATATACATTTGATATAAATATAAACTATACATTTTGCCAGCTGTGGTTCAAAACGTGAAAGGTTTGCTGCTGAAGTAAGTGTGTGTGTGTGTGTGTGTGTGTGAGACTTTGTGCGTCTGTCGTGGACATTTTTCAGGCAACACAAAGCAGCTCCTCGTGCTGAGTGTAAAATGGCGGCTGCTAAGTGAAAGTGCGCCACTGTGCTGAACCCACAGAGAAACTGTACCGACACCACCATGTCAGATCGCTCACAAAACTGTTAGACAAGTAGGAGAAACTTATGGCATGAGAGTCTGGCTTTTAAAAAAAAAACCCAGCAAGCCCTTTAAATGATATGAAAGGACTGGGACTAAAGCACAGACGTGTAGGGGACGACCACGACATGGTGGTCAGTCTGACGTTCCTTCAGGAAGCTGACATGATGAAGGTTTTACAGATAAATCTGTAACAATAATCTACCGCCGATACACAATCAGAAACAAAAATGACTATTTGATACGGACACCATCTACAGCATTAATGTAAGAGTAAAAGTGGATGGCTTAGTTTAGACGTTTGGAGCATTTTTTTTGTTCAATCCGTCTTTCACTGTCACATAACCAGAATAAAACGCTAAATTATTCATGCTCGTTTGTTCATTTTCTTTCATATTTTCTGAAGAGTGGTAACCCGACTGGCTTGGCCACGTCGTGTTTTGTTTATTGACTGCTTTTATTACATCTGAAATAACATTCAGACGATGTGAATGTAGCCCAAGACTCAGTCAGGCACCGATTTATTTATAGCCAGATATATTTCAAACGGCACTTATTTGGTTAATCCGAGTAACGTTAAAACATTTTTAGACAAACAAGGGAGGAGAAATGTCTCTTTTCCTTCCTCTATGTGAAAGAAAAAACACACACACACACACACAGCGAGCTAGCAAAGCTTTATGTCTCCGATGGTTGCAGTCAGTCAGGGGGGCGGAAAGGAGACGCAGCAAAAAGCTTCAACCCTCAAACATACATCCTAATTTAAACTCGGCCAGAGAGGGGGGCTGATCTCTCCATCTACTAACCTTACTAACCTGTCTACACTCGGATCAGCTCTCAGACTGAAGACACGCCGGGGTTTTTTTAAATTCGTTGTTCTTTGATTATTATTGAGCTTTAGCCTTTAGGCTCGGAACAGCCGCGCTTGTACACAAAGGCACCTCGGAGAAAAGGGAATACGAGCCTAAAGAAAGCGCCTGTGGGTTTGTCCGGAAACACACCGAGTCCGGACAGAGCCGAGGACAATAACTACACAGTCGGTACACAGAGTCGGTGCGCTGCGGCTGCTCCTGCGCTTTATCCGCGCTCAGCCCTGGACTAGCGACCCTTCACAGGTTTGATCAGATCCGCGTCATTTCGGATGCTTGTCGAAACAAACACAATCTACGGTTGTCGTTTTCGTTTGCGAGAACAAAGCAGATAAACCTACTAACCCTCAGCGTGTACCTTTTGTCTGTTTTATTATTATTATTATTATTATTATTATTATTTCACAACTAATGGCCTGCTCAGGAGTGAACGCTAGCGTGCTACGTTAACTAGGTTAGGTTTCCCCTCCTATCCACAAACGAGTCCAGTTCGACGACAAGACATAACGAAGCAAGCCGTGTCGAACAATAAATATTTATTTCCATTTGCATAACATAAAAGACGACTTTGAAAAAGAGGCAAACCCTTACTCCTGTCTCACTCCTCTTGAAACCCAATATCTCCATTTGGCAACTTTTAATTTGCTCCCCCTCCTCTCCACCTCCTCCTCCTTCTTCTTCTCCCTCTCCCACTCATATATATTTTCCCCTCACTGTCCTTTGCTCTGTCTCAGATAGATTTTGCTCTCTCTCCGCGCTCACTCTTCCCTCCCCGAAGGAAGGGGTGGAAAGGAGGCCGTGTGTGTTTTTTCCTTGAAATTTTTATCACAAAATTATAATACACTCAAAGGGAAACTCACCGTCATGAAAAAGCAGTGCCGTGTCACCGGGGTTTCCTCGCCATCTCTGCACGGGCCGCTGAGGCATCGTTGCTCCAGCAGAAGGCGCATCTGCAGCCCTGAGGGAAACACCGCCACTAACTGCAGCCCCAAAACACCACACTCACTCACTCACTCACAAACTGTGTGCCCCCGTCCACCCTCACCTCAACACCTCAACACCTCACATAAACACGCACAGGCTGACATGGCTGACCCTTCAGGTCACTGTGACGCCCTATAATCGGCTCAGGATTTACTTTAGCGTTTATAATCATTTGGCTTGTTAGGTGAATTTCTGTGATAGTGGGCGGAGTCTCGACGGGGACCACACCCATAATAGCCAGCCTTTATGTGCTATTGTATTTATTACGTCACATCTTACACCTGGGATAAATGGGGCTTGGAAAGTGACACAGATATACTGGATTTAGCAAGTTTCAGTGAAGGGTATTTATTTATTGAATGCTGTATTAATGTTTTTTTTGTTGTTTTCTTATTTATTGAATGCTGTATTAATGTTTTTATTGTTGTTTTCTTATTTATTGAATGCTGTATT
>JAOVVH010000061.1:12932513-12943136 GCA_028566435.1 Scorpiodoras heckelii | reverse complement strand
GCTGGTCCAATTTAGCCATGAAACCTCCCACACTAAAATGACAGGTGTTTCAGTTTCATTGTCCAACCCCTGTATGTTTCAATAGTAAAACGAAGCTAAGGATAAGCACTGCCACATGACTGTAATGGCAGTAATACAGGACATAACATGGGATTATAATCCCAAGATAAAATTTGCAGTACGAAAAGATATATATTATCTGATTCTATATTAAAATATTTTACTGGGCCCTTATCCCCCAACTCTAAAGCTCACATCTCCATGCACTCTCCTCATTCTGACATGATTCCTGTACACATGACTGTGACAACCACCTCAAGCTTAACAATCTAGAACTAGATGAAGTATTATGATACTGTATTGGTTTGGCAGCACAGAACGTCTAACAGAAATATAAAACAAATCTCCACCTTCTTTCATGTTAGTGATCATTATGATGATACTCATTAGCATACATGTTAGTGATCATTATTATAATACTCATTAGCATACCCCTATCACTTTGCTCTGTCACTTTGTTATGCCACACTATTTATGGCATACTGTTTCTATATTAGTATGAGGAAAGCATAAATGAAGGGTATATATATATATATATATACAGAGAGAGAGAGAGAGAGAGAGAGAGAGAGAGAGAGAGAGAGAGAGCAATATTTGAGGCTTTGATTTCTATCAGTATCTGGAAAGACATTTCTAGGTGAGTAAACTTGTGCATCAGCTATTATTCCTCAGGGGGGCAGTGGTCCCATGGTTTTAGCTTGACAGATGGCCTTATTGAGAAAGTGCAAACACGTGCATACCCACACTATTAAATTCAAAGGTAGTTTATTTGGCTAGACAGTAATTAAATTTTTTCAAATAATTGTGTCCAAGTACCTTTCCTTGATATCCACACTTGTAGATTATACAGCTAGTAGAGAGAGAGAGAGAGAGAGAGAGAGAGAGAGAGAGAGAGAGAGAGAGAGAGAGAGACAGACATTGGGATTGGTTGGCAGGTGTAAGATGGAAATATGTGTTTTGAAGGGTAAAACTGAAGTGATAGGTCTGATTAGAGTGCTGGCTCTGATTCAGAGAGCAGCACTAAACAGCCAGAGTGATACTTCATTGGAACACTTCATGAAATGATTTGCAGCAGGACTGCCTGCATGTGCAGTACTGCTTGCTTAGCAATAATCAGGAGACCACAGCACTGCTACAGCAGAGGTGACCCCAGTCCAGTCTACATCTTGCCAAAATTGCTCTGTCCTCCTATAGGAGCCTCGATGGGCACTACTTTGAGTACGCTACTGATCTTTCCATATCTCCTTATGTACCTTTTCCAGTTTTCAGTGGGTTTGCCCCTTCAAATAAAATGTTCAGTCATTTTTGATTGACTGAAGTTGTGCTGAACCTCAGGCAGGAGGGTAAAATAGTCAGGTAAAATACCTCACATAGACATAAAAGACACAAGTTCAAGTCTGTCTCAGGAACCAGTCAAGAATAGAAACAACGGCAAAATGTTTGAAGAGCAATGTTTCCTCCCTGGAGGATGGCTTTGTGTGAATGCCAGTGAGATTTGTTATCTGTGTAGAGAAAAAGAATGCACTATTATCAGATTCCAGCTAAGCAAGCAAACACAGACATCGTCTAGAGTCATACCTCCTTCAATCAATCCCGCTCCCCTGGCAGGTTATATGTTCTATTTCTCCACCCTCGTAACTCAAGTTGCCAAGAACACTATTTCTGTTTGTGTTCAGTGGATTGAGAAAGAGAGAATTGTTGGATGGTGAAAGGGTGACAACTACAAATGTCTGCTGAGATGGGCAAGGAATGATGTATGTTGTCCTAAAGGGAGAACCCTGACATAATTGACTAATATTTATGGAAAAGCTATAAAGCTCATGTTAACAGTGCTGCTGGTGTATGGAGATCTGGGACACTTTTTCTGCTCCACTGCATTTGTGTATGATGGACAGTTTCAGGCATATAAAATGGCAACATATTTATCTGAAAATGAATTTCCTGAATCTTCCCTGAGAGAGACTTGGACTGTAGGGTGAGCAGGGGAGGGAAAATAGTTTGATGAAGATAAAAACAGAATACCTGCAGCCTTCAGCTAGAAAGCGTTAATGGGAAATATTGATCTGCCAGCTCTATTGTAGATCTCCATTGTGTCTTATTAGTATGAGACACAACAGTACTTGTGAAGAGCTTTGCAGCTTTACATGTGAGTGTGTGTGTGTGTTGCTGTGCCACTATGGGTGGTGTTTATAGTCAGTGCACATTCTTTGCACAGAATCGTTACTGTTCAAGACATTCATCAGAAGTAGTTTTTGTGATATGTGTGCATGTTTATTTACAATGCACAGTTATTACTCCTATGTGTGTTGACCCAAACATTTTGAATTCAAACCAAGTAGGCACAAATACTGAAACCGTACCAAGGCAAAGTGATGACAGAAAGCCAAAGCAGCCATCAACAGCCATCTATTGTGGTCAGCAGGCTCAAATCACATGCATTCCCCTGTCTCTGACCTTCCCTCACCGTAGTCAGAGCATGCCTTGTCTCTCGGAGACAGTATGTCCTTCTCAAATGTGCCATTGTTTGGACAGTGTAAGAACAATGGCCCTCCTCCACCCAGAGATACTCTCCATACCAGCTGGTAGTGACGAACCATATCGCCACCCTTACAGCGCTTGGACGCCCATACACCCAACAGGCACATAAGACTGCCGTTGTCCATAGCTGGTCAATGCACACTTGGATCAATTGTTCATATCCCAGCACTGCATGCTGCAAAGCTTGTTCTGGGGGAGGACAGCAGCTATAATGAATATTCACATTGCTGCATATTTGTCCCTGGTGACACAAAAGAAGTACACACTAAGACACAGTTGGCTGAGTGAACAAATAGTCATGCAGAAGAATGGTCATGTATAAAATAAGAAGAGCAGAGTCTTACAGTATAGTTTAACAGAGTATAGATAAATGCCATTTATCCATTAATGTTAAATGCATTAGTTTCTGCTGTCATTAGATTATGTATGCAGAAGCAATGAATGTATGAGTACTCATTAAAGATAATACCTTATTCATATGGGAAAAAAAGAGACAATGAGAGTAGTTACACAGTATCCAGAAAGTTGACTTTTATGGGTTGTGACATTTGCTATTTAAAATTCTGTATTCGGTAACCCATGTCTAACTGCTATATGTATACAAATAAAATCACAAATAAACCGATTTCTACCTAGGGTAGCATGACGTGATTTAAAAAAAATGGAAAAATCTATACCATAGGTTTATTCTATTATATCTATTATTCCTTTAGGATCATTTTTTACAGCGTCAAGTTTTATGGCAAAAAACTCTTACATTTTCCCCCTCAAATCGAAGTATATGAATTCAAAAAAACATATCTGCATCATCCCAATTTAATTAAGACTATGACTTATATCTTCTAAAGGTTGGAGGTCAAGCCAGGGTTATTGTGAGTCTAGAAACCTCACAATAAAGTAAAAATGCCATGCTAATTTTCAATAAAATTGAAAGTACTACTACTACTACTACTACTACTACTAATAATAATAATAATAATAATAATAATACAAACCCCATTTCCAGAAATGTTGGGACACTTTCTACAAATGCAATAAAAACTGAAATATGTAATTTGTTAATTCACTTGACCCTTTATTTAACAGACAAAAAGACAAAGAAAAGATTTTCAGTGATTTTAATGATAAACTTAATTCTATTTGTTAAATATAAACAAATTTAGAAATTGATGCCTACAACACACTCAAAAAAAGTTGAGGCATGTTTACCACTTTTTTAAAATGTATACTTTTTAATTGTTTGAAGCCATGCTGTTTTAACTCATGCAGAATGACACCTGGCATTGTCCTGCTGAAACAGACATGGATTTCCTTGGAAAAGACATTGTCCTGACAGCAGCATGTGTCTCTCCAAATTACCAATATATATATGCGGATCACCCATGCTTCAGGCACTGATGCACCCCCATGCCATCACAGATGCTGGTTTTTCACTTTTTGTTGATAACATTTTGGATGGTCTTTTTCATCTTTGGCACATAGAATCCGAAGTCCCAAAAAACAGAATGAAACTTGTACTCGTCTGACCACAGAACAAATTTCCACTGTCTTTTGGTCCAGCTCAGATGACTTTGGGCCTAGAAAACTCACCAACGTATCTGCGCAAATTAATACATGGCTTCCTCCTTGCATAAAACAGTTTCAGGTTACATTTCCTGAAGCAGCGGTGGACTGTGTTAAGTGACAATGATTTTTCAAAGTACTCCTGAGCCCATGTGTCTATGTCCATCACAGTAGCATGACGGTTTCTCAAACAATACCTCCTGAGGGCTCCATGGTCACAAACATTCAGTAGCAGTTTCTGACCTTAGTCTTTACACACTGAGATTTCCCCTGACTCCCTGAATCTTTTCATGATATTATGAATTGTAGACGGTGAAAGACCACAATTCTTTGCAATATTGTGCTGAGAAACATTGTTTTTGAACTGACTGACAGTTCTCTCACGAGGTTTGACACAAAATGGTGAACCACAACCCATCCTTGCTTGCAAAGACTAAGCCTTTGGTGGATTCTCCTTTTATACTCAATCTTGATGACCTCACCTGTAACCAGTTAGACTGCTAATTGTGGAACCTTCCAGAACAGTGTTATGTGTATAACCTTTTTTTATTTTGCCTCTGTCCCAACTTTTTTTGAGTGTGTTGCAGGAGTCACATTCTATGGTTTTTTATATTTACAAAATACAATTAGGTTTGTCTGTAAAAAAAAAAAACACTGAAAATGTTTTCTTTGTACTTTTATCAGTTAAATAAAAGTTCAAGAGATTTATCAAATTACAGTTTTTAGCTTTTATTGCATTTTTAGAAAGTATCCATCAAAAACACTGTTTCAGTTTCCTCTTACATGCATGTACTGTGTGTTTTCCACTCATGATCTCAGTATCTCATTTTTGAGCACACACAGGTGGCAGTAGGCCTTTTCCTCTGAATATGAATGTTACATTTTGAAGTATAATAAATAATACTGTTTGTAGTATATCATTTTCATTGCTGATTCTTTACAGACTACTCATATTTCTCCACACTACATTTCAGTACATGGTGAAATGAATTCCAAGAAGCCTATAGTCAAGGGGTGTATTAACTGCGCATGGAGGTTCATGAGATCAGTCTACTGTTGCATGAGAGAATCTGACTCTAACAGATGGTCATTACGTATTGGAACCTAGAGATATTTCCTTCAACCAGCATGTGTAATGTGTAACACCCTTCTGTGGAGAGAGAGCGTGTGCCAAAACTGCACTGAGCCTTGGATTAGTCTTGTGATTCTGAGAATGGCCATATGTTCAGACTCTGTTGTTTCTAAGTGGATAACCCTGGAGACAATACAGCATACCAAAATATACCAAAATATATCGAAAGCTTACAGACTAATACACAATAATTTACTACAGTACTTTGGATTACTAGCTTTACTTTAGCCCATTAATATAATACCTACAGAGGTAGATACATTGCAAGCTGGGTAACTTGAAATAAAAAAAATATTATTATATTATTAATCTCTGAATGGTCATGATGAATTATGATGAAAGTATGTGATGTTGTGAAAGTAAATATTTTCATTCATTGCAGAATCCCATTGATGTGTCATTGATATATTTAATTTTGTGTGAATGAACAAACTGTTTCCAACATTATTGATGTAATTCAGTAATAGGATGGAAGAAGAAAGAGGAGCTCTGATAACTGTGTTTACTACTTTACTGAAAGAAAAATCCATTACTTTACTCAGAAGGTCAATTTGATACTGGACAATACTATAGACTTCCTTTCCTATAGCTAACTGTAGGAGCAAGTTTATCGCTGATGGTTTTGCTTTGAAAAGACAAATAGCAGTCTCATGAGCACCTAAAATCTGCATTTCTTTCACTGTAGTGGAATGTGTTCATGATCAAGTTGCCTGCCAGTAATGACATAGCCATAGCCACAGTGCCACACCTACACCACGGGATTATCCATGACAGAATAAATCAGCCTCCCTGACATGCTTAGAATGCTATCATGTAATCTAACCTTTCTAAATGAAAAGACACGTTAGTTGTTTATCATACTAAAAATATAAATTGTTTAAACTGACACACACGTGTGCACACACACATGATTTTTTTTTACTCAAATTATTTCAACATCAAGTTCTAGAAACAATTTTATATGAGAAATGTGCAATTCTTGCATGAGATCTATGTAAGCCATAGAAACTGCATTGTAGTGCATTTTGTGAATTAACTTCAAAACCATTAATCCTGTCATTTAAAAGTTAAATCATTTTGTTTCTGACTTCAAATGAATATAATTTTGTAAATTCAGAGAAAAACTACACCTCTGGTATACGTTCTTCAACAAATACAAATCTTCCACAAATCTAAACTCTCTCCAATCAGTTTGTATCATCCAGTGGAAAAAGCAAGCAAGCTACCCGGCGTCTCTCAGATGGACATTGTTGTGTGTTGTCACACTTTCCCAGCCCCCTGTTAACAGCCATCTGTCTCTCATTTGAATTTGTGACAAGGGCACTGAGACCTTGAGGCATGTGTGACATGAAGCAGAGGTGAGGTGCTACATTTGCTACAAACAGCTAAGTATAGAACCCCTGTCCTCTCCTTCCCTATGGCCATTAGTATATAATGAACTTCCCCTATCATCAATATATCTCCAGCAATTGTTGTGACATTGGCAACACTTCACTGCTCAGCTACTTAAAGCCCAATGTAAACAAAGTTAACACAGATTGGGTCACGACAGTTAATATAAATTCAAAGGAGTTTAATGCTATTTAGACAGACACTTAAACCACGAGCTTGGCACAAGAACATCATGGTGTGCCAGTAATCCATTATGCCTCATAAACTTCTAAATGTTTAGAGATGTCCGAGATTTACGTTTATTGAATGACATCATTTGAATGATTGCTTTAAATGAGTTGTGGCAACTCAATTCTATTTAGCTTTATCTTTCAATCAATCTATCCACTGATTTATTAACATAATATCATGCAGAGTCTGAAATTATTCCAATTGAACATAAGGAAAATAGATTGTATTAATGGTGTAACAGGAAGTGGAAGCGCGTTTTGTTTTATTCATTTGCACGAGTATGCATGCTGAATCCTTTTCATTCACTATAAATGGCCATTCTAACCTCTTAGCATTTAATGAACTCATTCGTTTTAGGAATGACTTTGGGGCACTAGTGCTTTTCTTGACCTTTTCATTTTGCCAGAGTCAAAAAGAAAAAAAAGAAGGAAAAAATGGTCTGTGTGGACTTATAGTTGTAGGGCATGATTATGAGAGTATTCCAGGGTGGTATGTTGAGAGGCCTGTGGGCTCCTCTCTGCTCACACTGCCTCTCAGCCTACTGTTCAGTGCACTTAAATTCTCTGCTCCTGCTGTGAGCCAATGCATCAGATATGTAACATTACCCACTATGCATAATGAATTAGTAATAAATCTATTTCTGTAACAAGACTTTGTCTCCTGCATTATGTCTCTGTGGTCTTTATTAGTGAATATCAATGAGCCTTCATGGAGTGAGAAAAAGAGAAGGAACAAAGAATGTGAGGTACAAAGCTAAAATAGGTTGGAGTGAAGTGAAGAGGATATTACATGGAAATGAGAGAGTTACTGGTCTCTATTACTTATCACTGAGTCTCAGTTTTGATGCAACTCCACAATTCATATGTAAACAGTTACTGTTATTTCTACAATTTTAGACTCAAAACATGGAGATTTCTAGGAAATGTGCACTAACTGTATGAAATAACATAGCTCAATTTCAATATCTTATTTACAAAAATGGTTTAATTTAGTCAACTGATAATGCAAAAATATTAAATATAAATAGCAAAAATATGCAAACTTTTGTCTCTCTCCTTAACTAATAATGCTCTATGTGAGACAGTAACTGTCCAGCACAAACCAATTTCTAACTATCTTTTCAGATATGTACACACATAAAGTGTGTACTTCACTAATGGTTGCAATTTTAATGCGGTCTTCCATGTTCATGTATTTCAGAGAAAGTCTGTTGCTGTTGATTAATTAATTTGCTGTGGATCTGCCTTATAAAAAACAAGCTTTCTGTCAGTGTTGAATTGCATGTCACATTTGAGATGAGGTTGCCAGGCTGTTAGTTGCTGCCTAGATGATATAAAGTTTTGAAATGACATAATAAAGAGGAAGTTTTAGCATAATCATCAATAAAACATATTTTCAACAGAAAAAAACATGGTTTCACAAAAACAGTTAATCCTAGATTAATTTTATATACACATTACAAGGCTTTATGTAAAAGTCCTTGTTTTACTAATCTACAAATAAAAATCAATAGTGTGATATAGAATGATAGATGATATAAAGTTTTAAAATGACATAATAAAGAGGAAGTTTTAGCATAATCATCAATAAAACATATTTTCAACAGAAAAAAACATGGTTTCACAAAAACAGTTAATCCTAGATTAATTTTATATACACATTACAAGGCTTTATGTAAAAGTCCTTGTTTTACTAATCTACAATCTGTACTGGTACTGGTACTGTACTGGATTACATCTGTAATGGTGTTCGGGTTTTTAGCAGGACAAATTGGCTCATTTAAATTAGACTGGACAGAAGGCCACCCAGAGTTTTCCCAAGTGACAGGTGATGTCCAGCTGTATCTACAACAATTGGAGCAAGCCAAAGTACATTTTTGTTTCTTTCCATCTACATATTGAGACAAATTGTTCTCTTTCTATATATGCCTCAGTCAAACACATACACAATTTGGAAGGCACGTCATATTTCAGTATTTTGTTTCTATATTATACTCTATATTAGATAGTGTATATACCCTATCAAATGAGTTTCTAAGCCAAGACATTACATTATGTTTTTTGTCAAAGAAAATTGCTTTTGACATATCTCCATATAAAATATTCACATTTTTACATCATCGAAGACCTACACAAACATCTCATGTCTCATGCTACCTATATAGCAGGTCTAAGCAAGGAGCACTGACCTTGACTTCTGACCTGATGTAGGATTTAAGTTGAGCATATGAATAAAATGCACGTCACCTACTCTCTCTCTAATGCACAAATGTTTTAAAAGCAGTCTTTACACATTGAGATACAGGTGGGGATGTTTCTTACAGTTTGCCTAACAGTGCTGCCATCTGTTTTGGCACCTCACGTGAGAAGTAAACATTTTGAGGGTTCCACCTGACTATTTTTATTCATCTCAAACATTCCTGTAATTAAAATAACCTCCGAAGTGTATATTCTTCATGAAAATATTTTCAGGGGATTGTTCACACATTTAGCGTTTTTAGACACTTTTTTTTTTAGATGGCAGCTTACTTTTAGTCAGTATACAGTCCAAGCAAACAGCTGAGCATTAAATGCTTTCTCACATTTTGATCTTGCTTAATGTGGTTTCAGATTTTTGCAATTGGATTTTGAAAAAGTTGTTGCGAAGCATGATAGAGACTTTATAGCTACAGACGAGGACTGAAGGAAGAACGGATGGAAGCATGTGTATCTATTCATTCCCTAATTGCTGTCACTTCAGTCTGTCAGCTTACAGTAATTGCAGAGTGTGCAGCCCATGAATGGATATAATAGCTCCATGACTCTGTCATTGCTCTTCTTTTGTACCATTTCAAGTGATTATCTGTGTGAGTGTGAGGTCTGTTAAACAAATATCATTTTCATAAAGATTCACACTTTGCTATGACAGTGTTTCAGACTGTTAGTTTTACTTACAGTAATCTCTGTGTAATGGCCTGTCTCTTGCTTCCTCAGAAGCAGCAGCAGTAATGAAACACAGCCTTTCTTCTCAGTGCTCTCTTAATTATTTCTCTATTTATTTAGTGCTGGGACGGTGGTGTGGGTGGGGGCTCTAGGGATTGTCTAACTCCTGTGTTAAACAGCCTGCATTCCGATCCTCTGATGCCCAGCCAGCCAGTGTAACACCATTCTTGTTTTCAACTCCACAGCCCAGCAAATTAGCACCCAGCCGACTCCCCCACTTGTGTGTCTGCATGGCAGAGGAGATGGTTTGACAAATATTGCAAACACTGAGAAATCACTTTGGCTTCTCTTGGGCCTAGATTTCAACTCTAGTATTTGCCTGTAAATTGAAACTTAGCGGCCACCTTATCTTCCTTTATCTAGATTCATTTATCATATACACTTATCATGGAAATGCAATTGCAGATGGTAACCCATAGCTTGGTAGAACTGACATTAATTGCATGGACCATTCTTAGCACAGCATTTTTGATAGTCCTTCTCTACCCATCTACGCTGGGACCATGGCTGACCAGACATTATTTTGCCTATTCTCAGCATAACAGTGACACATATAGTAGTGGCATATTAGCAGATGTATCACTAATAAAGCTGTATCAGATGGAGTGCTTCAGTGGTTTTAATACTCCTCAGTATGCTGTTTGGGTTGTATATACAGGGGTTGGACAATGAAACTGAAACACCTGTCATTTTAGTGTGGGAGGTTTCATGGATAAATTGGACCAG
>JAOVVH010000061.1:12915035-12925405 GCA_028566435.1 Scorpiodoras heckelii | reverse complement strand
TTATCTTATCTTATCTTATCTTATCTTATCTTATCTTATCTTATCTTATCTTATCTTATCTTATCTTATCTTTATCTTTATCTTTATCTTTATCTTTAGTAACGCTTTAATCCTGATGCAGAAGTCATAGTTTACAAGAACTAGGTATTTTGTACAATTAAAAAAAAAACCTCACAAACATTACAAAGCCTTCTTGGGGAATAATACAAAATAATTGTGAAGTGTATGGCATGTCTGTTTTAAGCCATTACTTTCTAGCTAGGCTGTGCTACACAGCCAGAGAGAGGCATGAACAATGCAGAACAATGCAGACACACCAGCCTATGAAGGAGGTGCAGTCAGAGTGAAACGTCACTAAATATATGTGTTCAGACGGAGCCTTCTGTGCTCTTGACACTGCTGTAATTAAGCAACTGTAACCTGTTGTTTAAGGACCAAATACATCAAGTGCTACATGAACATTTTTAGGATGTTGCCTAGTGACTTAAGCATTCAAAAGAACAATATTACCTCAGATCTGAAGTCTGTGGGCATCACGGTGGCACAGCAGGTACCATTACCATTGCCGTGGGCAGTGGTGTTGTCTCACAGCTCCAGAGTCACTAGTTCAAAACGGAGCTTGGTTTACTGTATGTTTGGAATTTTGCGTGATCTCCCTGTGTCTCCATGGATTCCCTCTGGGTTTTCCAGTTTCCCATTATGGTTGGTATGTGGATTGACTATGCTAAATTGACCCTAGGTGTGAATGAATGTGTGAATATCTGTGTGCTTGTTGCCCTGTGATGAACTGGCCTCCCTTTGAGGGAGTTTTCCCCCCACCTTGGGCCTAGTGTTCCTGGGATTGTCTCCGGATCCAGAATTACCCTGACGAGGATAACGTGGTTACTAAAGATGAATGAATGACTCTAAAACACCATCTTGAGTGTTTCTGATTTCCAAACTCTAGGAGATGGAATTATCTTTTTGAAACCACTGATGCTGGTATCAATAGGTATGAATAGTCCTTGATTAAATAAAGATAATTTAATTTGATATAATTTGATGTATTTGATATATTTAATTTGGTGAAATAAAGATTCTGATTCTGATCAAATATGTTCATCAGGACAGTGCAGCAGAAACTGTATTGAAGAAGCAGCAGCCTGATTAAACCTCACATGGTTCTATTACTATTACTAGTATCTCGTAAATCAGACTGGTTTTCTTTCTTTACTATTGAGTTTAACTTGTTAGTGGCGTGTAAAGCAAGGACCATGAAACCGTATCTCTGTTGTTAAACTTCATCAGCCCCTCATGACTGAACTCTTTAATGAGATTGCGCTGCTGATCAACCACTCTGTCAGGCTAGTCTCTTTAGATCACACCATTCCAGTTTTTCCACAAACACAGCAGTACTTTGCTACTAAATACCATCTTGCTAAACATCCGCCAGAAGCTTGCTGTTCCAGGCTACCTGTCCTGTAGCTTCTTTGCACAAAGGGGATACCTGTCATCCAGCCACAATGCCATAGATCATCGCAATGTTGTTTACACCTCCACTTCTCCCAACCACATTACATATGGTATTCTCGATGGTCAGAGACACAATGACTTGCTCATACATGCTGATCACAGCTTGGCTATCAGCATTAACGTCTTGTTAATGCAAGATAAGAAATGGCAACAAGCACAGCTTGGTGATACGAGAGAAAGATAAAAACAGATGAGAGATCCTGGAAGGTTAGCAGAGGTTTCTTTTACAAATCAGATTACGAATGGTGTTTTCTTACAAGAAGAAACATGTTTCAGATACATGATTTATGTTATATATATATATATTTTATTTTTTTGGCTTGGTCATTGATGGACATGAAAAATACAGGATTGTGTTTTCTGGCTGGATCTTGGTGTGGGTGTGGTGGCTCCCTAAATGTGAGAGGCAAGAACGAGCTCTTTCTTGGCAGTAGAAAAGCTCCCAGATTGTTTCCCTGTTTGAGGCCTGCTCTTTTATCCTTCCACAACCCTTTTGTGTAATAAATTTTACCTTTCTTCAGCAAGCTTTCTTTTTTTCTGAGCACTTTTTGTGCTAGCCACAAGACCCACACATCCATACTCGAGCACACCATTAAAATCTCAAGAGCATGACATGTTTTCATCTTTGCATGTCAGTCTTTTCCTGTTACAGAATGTTAAAGCTTTAGCCACATCAGAGTGGCCCAAATTAGAATTGATAATATTACACTCAGCATGATTTTTTGCTGTATTTATGTACACTGAGGGCTTCAGGTCAGTCCTTTCACCCGGTCTGGCCAGACCATGCCATGGAGTCTTATGCGACATGGGGCAACTGCATCAATATAACTAGAATTTGATGCCAACAGTTTATAATTAACCATGTGGTGACAGTAGTTATGAAGAGCTTCTTTTTCACATATAGCTTTCTAGAGTCTCGATCACATTCCTCTGTCAGTTTCTCAAGCTTGCTCTTTTCTTTCTCTTTGTCTCTCCATGCACACACAGTATAAAACAGTTTGAAGCAGAGTGACCCCTTTGTCTTTCCCCATAATGCCTCATAGTCATGAAGATTGAGTGTCCTATCTGGCAGTGGAATTTTTTTCTCCAAACAACCGTGGAAACTGTCTGACATCTGCCATTAAATCATGTCCACCTCTTTGCCAGCTGAGATCTCTTGACTTCCAGTCATTTGGACTGTGATAATATACTTGTTTCTTAATTCCATAAAGCATAAATAAGTACGTACTTATTTGATTTTTCAGATTTTTTTGTTATGAAATTTATTTTTCTTCAGCTATTATGTTTTGATTGTCTAAAACAGAAACTAATTTATATTGTTACATAGTTAAACAGAATCATAGCATCACAACTTTTTATTTCAGACTGCCTTAAATAATGGAAGGTCTTCCTTATTACGCAAATGACATACACACTCTTCAGTTTATTAGATCAACCTTATGTGTTTCCTCAATAGACTGGATACATTGAAACAGTATGTTCATGCACAAGTATTTAGTTAACTTGTGATGTTGGACAAATATTTAAACATATTGTAAAAGGTTAGACATTGTGGATACTACAGCACCACCTTTTTTAATGTAAAGGTACAAAATGTGGACGCTTGTAATTTTATACACAATTACACTGTCTTATTATAAGATAAAAGAAATTGTTCAAAAGTGACTCTGTATTTTTAAAGTACTGAACGTCACTCCAGCTTTTGAAGGTGATATTTATGCCCTATGACTTATGCCTTAATGATGTGGTCATTACATGATAGCATACCAGAGCCACGGTACCATGGAGGAGCACTGAGCTGGTGGACTCGGATGGCCGTAAACAGACACACACTGTAATTGAAATCTGTCTGCCGTCTCCCCCTTCGCTCTAAAATGATGGATTGCTGTAGGGTGGATGGTGTGTAGTAGGGAGGCTTTGTAGTGCTGATCAGCAGTCTGTAATGTTTGGTTTTAGTGCCATTAAAGGTGCTGTAATAATAGCTCAAGTCAATGTGGCAATTATAGTTTACCCCAGGTATTTAAAGATAAGGGCACTTGCACGTCATACAGTGTGTGTAGGTGTTATGTTTCTGTACATTTGTCATGCTGGTCACTAACTGTTGTTAGGTACTTTTTCCTGAAGCATTAATTCAAATCCAGGCTTTTCATTTGCAGGTGTAACATCACCATAGAACACCATTTAACTTTTACAAAAGAATTATTTTTGCATTTTTAGATATTTTTACTGAAATGTCTTTCTTCTTTGTTACCCTGTTATTATCTTTTTTCTTCTGTTCTCTTACTTAATAAAGCAGGGGTGATATTGTATAGCAGTGTTGATATTAATAAAGTACATTAGTGGCATGTGCTCATTTGTGTGTATGTTCATTTTCATAGCCTGGCTGAGTAACAAGGTGTTTAAGGACCCGTCAACTCTTCTGTGTTGTCTGAGAGAGATTCAGCTAAATGTTTATGCTAATATAACATTTCTGCTCAGGCTACAGACTTACTCTAGCTGAGAGAACCTGATGAGAGCCCGTCGGGCAATGCCGCTCATCTCAGGGTTATATTAAGATTATGGCAATCAGTGTGGACTTTGATGTAGCCATTTCAAACATTTATTGTACCTCATCGAAAATCCATTCTTATACGGATTTTCTTTCATCCAATATTCTACAAAGGGCTTTTGTTAAATAATAATATGTTTGTCTGGTCTCCTCTGAATTGCATTTATTTGTTGTGCGATTAATTCTTTGTGAATACTTGAGATAGTTTTGATGTGCATGACTTGTTTTGCTCAAGCCTTCAGGGAGTTGTGCTCATGGAGTGTGACTGTGAAGTTAAAATGTATGAAATTAATTTGAGTTAATTAATTTGTGTTCATGATAAATGTTCAGACCTAAATTTGGTCAGAATGTCTGTTGGTGAATTATCATTTATCACAGACAGCTATTTTTCATCACTATCCCTGTGTTCCCTTCAGCAGGAGGCATTTAGGTAGGCAGCATTTTGGGGCAGCATTTGTCCTCCGAGAGAGATTTGGGGTCTTGAAGTGATTTAGCCAAATTATCTTTTACCTGAAGTTGAGATGTCTCTTGAGTTCTTTGTCTCTTTTTTTTCCTAGAAGTGCATTCCTTTCAGTGCTTTTGTGTAATTGTGTGTTTTTATGGCTCTATTTGGCAGAGATTGGCCGAGTACGGAAGGACATGTACAATGACACACTGAACAGTAGTACAGACAAAAGGAGATCGGAGCTCCCAGACGCCGTGGGGCCAATTGCACAGCTCCAGGAGAAACTTTATGTGCCTGTAAAGGAATATCCAGACGTAAGTGGGATACCATTGCTTATCCTTGCATATATTCTCTTTATCCTTAAATGTTTGGAAGAGATGCTTATAATATTGACACAATCCCCATTTAGACATCCTTTATACCTTTATACAATTTCAAATTTCAGTTTAATTTAATATTTTGCTGTGGCTGCTACTGATTACGGGATTCCCACAGAGCACTAAAAACTTGAAAGTCAGGAAAGGTAAGGTTGACCTGATAGGGGTATACAGTAAGTCATAACTTATTTTAATAGTGACATTCCTGGTTTAACTGTCTGTGTGGTTGCATTCTGAGGTTTATTTAATAATTTAATTCTTTAACTATAGACTTAAAAAAATAATACAATTAATAAAACTTAAAAAAAAAATATTGAAAGATTTCTTCATTTCAAATAATGTGGGCTTAGAATATAATGCAAATAGTCAGCAAAATGACTGTGCTATGAAGCAGAAGCTTTATAACCTTGAACGTTGAAAAGGTCAAACTTGGAAAAAGTCGTTATTGTTCTATTCACAATATACTGGTGGAAATGAGATGTGATTAATGTTGGCTACAATGTTGGGAGTACATAACAGTATGTTGTGAGTGTTGATTAGGCTCCTATTGTCAGTCTTTGTTATTGCCAGGAAATTGGAAATCTGTGGGCTTTGCTAGAGGTTTGCCTGAGTGGCAGTTTGATACTATGTATGTCGACGTTAATTGTTATCTAAATGTTTATTACTCTTTACTTATATAATAGCCAAGTAGGTGTTTTGGCCATGGAGCATTTTGAAAACATTTTGTTAAGAGAATTGGTTAAAGAAATGTATTTGCTGAGGAATAATGGAAAATTTAACTTTGAGTAGAAACCCAGTGCAGATTATTAATAAGTATAAACCCAGTGCAGATTATTAATAAGTATAAAGTTGGAGGATGGCAAGTTCTTTAATTATCTCATTCCACACGTCCTTATTTCAAGAATAACATCAGTCTGGAGCAGAATGAACCAATTAACATGCTTTTTCACTATTTTGTTACAAAGCTTTATTTTCCCAATAATCTGTAATCTGATTTTATTTCTGAATTCTGATTTTTAGACTGAATACAAGGAGCTCAAATGGTTTATATTGTCGTTGTGTATCCACACTGGTTGTTATAGTAATGTCACCAGTGTAAGTAAAAGGTGGGACAAACACAGATATGCAAGTACCAATAAAAAAGTGCTCTTATTTATTCTAAACAACCTATTAATAGATCATGTTTTACATCACAGCTATTGCTAAGACTGAATATGCCAATAAATGCCAATACATCAGGTTTGTGCTGCCTGTCTGAGCATAACCTTAGTGCATCAAGAAGAAAATACAAATGCATATTTGTCTTATTTTGACTTCAGTACTGTTTTCTGTTGTACATGGTCAGAAAAGTGTACAGAAACAAATACCAATATTTGCAATTGCTGATGATTCATTCACGTTACAGCAAATAGCAAATGTGTTATTATCTACATTTTGCATATGATACATTTATTAGTACTATTGGCTATCATAGAGAGACATGCTTTGTTTGAGGTTATATTTACTATACAGAAAACATGTTAAGTAATTTGTGTCTGCTTGTTTAAAGAGCTGATAAAGGGGATAGTGATGGTGGAGTTAATTGAGTTTGGATGAGAAACATACAGCAAAGGCTTCTGACTGATGCATCTTATCTGTGATTAACCTTTCTTCCTTGCTGTTAATATCAGGGTAGAATTGATAAGTGATGCTTATAATGAGGTGAATATTACATTTGGTCTTTTCCTGGATTTGTTTGTGAAGGTCGTGTATTTGGCTCTGATATAATTTGTCACTGAACCTCACATTATCAAAGTAGTCAATAAAGTAAAAAAAAAAACTTTTGAAAATACTGCAAAATATTAACTTTGTGGATGATGTATATGCAGCATCTGTTGTAGATTAAGTGAAGAAATGCAAATGCTCAGTTAGGATGTATGTAATCCGGCATTGTGCTTGTTTAGAATGCAACTTTTATCTCCTGTAACATAATCAGCATTCTGATAATCCCTGTCCAGCCTCCCACAATACCTCAGCAGTGAAACTACACAGAGCTGATGGTGGGGAGGCACGCAAGACTCTGGTTTGTGTCTCCTGTCTGAGCCACCTCATTTAGGAGAATGATCTAGAAAGTTATTCTTGCCTCTCTAGCACCTGTTGTTCATGACAGAAAACAAAAGAGAGCTTTGAAGGAAATGAGGGAGAGATGGGAGAGGCAGAGATGAGAGGTGTTTACATTCACCTTCTGATTATTTTTCCACTCTGTTGCACTTTCTCTCTCACTTTTGTGATATAATCATCGAGAGTGCTTTTGAGACTGCTGCCCCCTGCTTCTCTCTCTCTCTCTCTCTCTCTCTCTCTCTCTCTCGCTCTCTCTCTCCCCCTTAATATTCTTTTCTCTCCTTTTCTCATTCCCTCCCCTTTCCCTTCCTTTCCTCATCTCTTTCTCTGTGTAGGTTGGTAATGAGATTTGTCTGATTCTTTGTTGTTGTTAATTTAAAGTTCAAATGAATTTAGGAAAACTGGTAAACGGCACAAGGAAAAAGTCCTGATGTGAGAAATTCAATTATGTGTTTGCTTTTTTTTTGCTGATCATTAATATTGTCAGTGCATGTTCTGTTTGTGATCGAGACACACCTGAGGACTGTAATAAGCATACTAAAGTGCTGAGATGTTACTATGTGGGCCAGTGAACTGCACAGTCTATTATAGTCTCTATAATGTAAGTCATATGAGCCTAACAAAAAGGACACGTGTTTGCATGCACATGTTCATATTCTCGTAAATTTGACCTTGTGGTGTACTGGACAGATGATGCCTGTACAAACCAGCGATCAACAATGACACGGGCACAAACAGGCTTTTGCCACACGGTAGTGTGATGAGCTCAGCTCTAAATATACAGCACAGAGGCTTGGCGGCCGCAGCAGCTGTGATCAGGCCGAGAGGACATGGGCTTTAAAAGGAAGAGAATGCATTGTGACCCTGAGAGAGAGAGACAGCTGTCTGGCTTATCACTCTGCCTTCCTGACAGATAAGATTAAACATGGTGTAGAGAACAGTGTAGCCACCAACAAAAAACACAACATATCATTTCTGGCCATTGTTGGATGCAGCCTATTAAATCACATTAAGACACAAATAACTGCTTTAATTTGCTAAACGTTAACTTTTCAGTTGTCCCTGTTACAAATCCCTGCTCTGAGTGCTACTGTTCACACTGGGTATCGTGCCAGTCAGAGCTCCCAGCTCAGTTTACTGGCTTAGTGATGTGTGACCTTTTTTCTGGCGGGTCATTCGTAAGTTTTTCCATAAGGCCCAACTGAAGAACTGATTGTGCTTTTGCCAAAATAACATCATAGTGTAGCACTTCTATGAATGTGTGCATAATTTGTGCATATTTTGTTTATTACCTTCATTTCCATTAAGGTTTATGAGTGAATTTCTGAGGTTTCTAAGATCCCTCTGTGGTCTCCTCTTTAAGGTCTCAGTAGACTCCTTTTAGTTTGTGGTTGAAAGCAGTTTCTCACGTGTTACTTTGTAATGCTGTGTCATTAACGTTTGGTGAGTTAGGTTTTTCTGTGCTATCTGATACCTTATGCATTGCGTGCAAAAATCTGCTCTATGCTTCACCTGTGCCTCTTTGTTTCTCCTTCTCAGCATGTTTAATGAAATGAATCAGAAGCTGTATTTTACACTTTTTTTTAAGTGTAATATAACTCATAATCTGGCTCACGAACCGATGGGTGCAAATCAACTTCAAAATGTACTATAGGTCTGACTATGTTACGTAAGATAAAACATGTTTATTACTGACGCGTTTTTATGAGGAAAAAACTATTCATTTCAATATGAAGAGGCTCACTGTGGAAAAATCATTTTCCTGTAGATTAATTTGTTTAAAAATAAGCTGGGTGTGAAATCAACAGACCCACCCTAAACAGCTGTTCTGATATCAAGGCATTAAGGCAAAAGTACAGATCTTATAATCAAATCATTTATTGCAGGAATTTCAGAAAACTTCCTGTATATACAAACCCCATTTCCAGAAAAGTTGGGACACTTTCTAAAAATGCAATAAAAACTAAAAACTGTAATTTGTTAAATCACTTGAACTATTATTTAACTGATCAAAGTAAAAAGAAAACATTCTCTGTGTTTTCACTGGCAAACTTAATTGTATTTTGTAAATATAAAATAAAAATATCCAAAAATAAAAGTTGGGAGAGATTCAAAATAAGACAAGTAATACAAGTAAAACTTCTGAAAGTTTCCTCAGTTAGCAGTTTAACTGGTAACAGGTGAGGCCATCAAGATTGAGTATTAAAGGGGCATCTACCAAAGGCTTAGTCTTTACAAGCAAGGATGGGTTGTGGTTCATCACATTGTGCCAAACTTTGTGAGAGAATTGTCAGTCAGTTATACAGAACATTGTCAGTGAAATGCAATGTTTCGCAGTGCAAAATTGCAAAGAATTTAGGTCTTTCACCATCTGCAGTTTATATCATGAAAAGATTCAGGGAGCCAGGGTTAAATCTCAGTGCACAAAGGCAAAGGGTTGAAACCACTGATGAATGTGTGTGACCAATGAGCCCTCAGGTGGTACTGTTTGAAAAACCATCATATTACCATGATGGACACATGGGCTCAGGAATACTCGTGACAAATCATTGTCACGTAACACAGTCGCTGCATCAAGAAACACAACCTGAAACTATAATTATACAAAGAGGAAGCTATATAGTATATTAATAGCACAGAAATGCCGTTGAGTTCTTTGGGTCCAAAGTCATCTGAGATGGACCGAAAGACAGTGGAAAAGTGTTCTGTGGTCATACGCATCCATGTTTCAGCTTGTTTCATCTTTTGTCATTTAATCTATTAAACAACAGTTCAAGTGAATTAACAAATTACAGATTTCAGTTTTTATTGCATTTTTAGAAAGTGTCTCAACTTTTCTGGAAATGGGGTTTGTATATACGGACATAAACAGAGGAAATGTCTCAGTAAAAGTCTGTGAGCATTAATCATAAATGTATTAAATGGTTGTCATGTTGTGTTACGCCTGAAAGATCAGCATGAAAAATTGGCCTGCGTCACAGGATGAGAGATGGGACAAATTTGTGGCAAATGCTTCATTCATAAGAACCACTAAGTTCTGGGTGTTCATCAGATAACACCAGAGGACAGACCATTCCTCAGATTCCCCAGAGTTTTACCAGGTCTTTTTGATCGAATTATGTTAAGTGTGATTTTAGATCCCATTAGACCTTTACCAAAGTTTCCAGCTATGAAACAGAGTTGGTACAGAAGTGTGTTTGTGTTTTTAACATTGGAAATCTGGTCGCAGGACTTGCTAGGGTTTCTTTCCAAGCTGATTTTAACAATATAATCAATAATAAGATAAAAAAAAAATGGCTAGGTAGGCTCAACCCAAACTGTACTTTCATAGTCAATATCATGGTGTTAAATACACATGCATGCAGTGAGATATATATAAATAAATAAA
>JAOVVH010000061.1:12893171-12903367 GCA_028566435.1 Scorpiodoras heckelii | reverse complement strand
TTTGGTTTGTTTAACACTTTTATGTTTACTACATGATTCCTTATGTGTTCCTTCATAGTCTGGATGACTTCAGTATTGATTTACAATGTAGGAAAATAAATAAAAAAATAAAGAAAATGAATGGGAAGGTGTGTCCAAACTTTTGACTGGTACTGTATGTAATGTAATATTAAGCAGCGATTAGCACTTAAGCCAACTCAGATCCTAAGTACATGTATAAAATTAGACTGAGATGACACATTTACACTCTTCTTTAACATGTGATGTGTATCTGAATATCAGTACTGGGATAATGAATGTCCTGATCTCACCTTTACTTTTACTATACATGGCACTGTGATCAGATCTCATTCATTCAATGCAGTATGCCATTAAACTAACTAGCATCAGAAGTAGATAACTTCAGGAGGTTTTCTGTCAAAATCACCAAAAGCACATGTTAATACACGGTGTACAGGGGGCTCTATTGACACTGTTATGTAGGTTTTATGACGCTAGGTATAAGTATCACATCTAGGATGGGTTCACACCTGGATTTCTCAACATGCATATTTTGGAGGTAAAGTCTCAAGCTTTTAGAGAAAGAGTTATTTGGGTTGTTCAGACTTAAATGGACTGTTTAGTAGAGCTCTATTACACTAATGACCAAGGGATGACCTTATGGATCCCAGTCAATGAAGGCCGATGGAGTTTGTTTATTAGCTTCTTTCTTTCTCTCATTTATTTTGTGTTGATTATACTCTCTGTGATGTAGTGTTTAATTTTTAATCTTAAATACGTTCACGTCTTCACGTATTCCATTCAGCAGGTTTATCCTGTGATTGAAATTTTTTGTTTGTTGTTTTGTTATTGACCATGTTTACAAGTCTGTTAATTGACGACCAACATAATTACAAATAAGTGTAACACATTTACAAATTGATCAACAAGCAACAATTTTCACTGTACTGTAGTTTGTAAACCAAATATTGCATCTTATGCAATATTAAAACAGCCTTTCTTCAGAGAAATTACTTTAATACAGAAAATTAAGCCCAGTATGTAACATTCTGCATACAGTATTTATACATATGACTCCTATAGCAGTCATCATTTTGTCTTAACTTTATTGTTTTACCTATTTTATTTATATAATCACATAATTTTTATTTATACAAGTTCACATAATTTGTATTTGACAAACCTGTGACATTTTTCATAATGACTACTCTTATTAAGGTTTTTTGCCAATACCATTTTTATAGCAAAAGTTAAACATATCTTAGAAGATAAAGGACTCGGCTTTCAGAGATGGCTCAATAATGAAAATACACTAGATTAGTCATATAAAACAACTATTTGGATTTATGGAATCTTTATATAATGTCAGTGATTCCTAAAATTTAAATGCGAGTATAATTGTAAGATTATTGATTTGACCTCAAATTAAAATTAGCCCTGTAAAATCTTAACACATAACCAACAAGCAAAACTGACTAGATTAATGCAAAACACCATTGTGAAATTGCACAAAATGTCAAAATATCTCATCTGACCTACTGCTCATGACCTTATACGTATGATGTCTTTAACTCATAGTAATAGAAATACCATAATGAAAATCAACACATTGTGAGTTGTGCAAGTTACTTAGTGAAAACTCTTTGGATTCCCACAACCTTTTGAAGGTGAGCTGCTTATTTCATCACAATGTCGTGGATAAATGAAGAGTATTACATTTTTATGAGGGATATATTCAGCTAAAGTACATTGGCTATATTTTAAAATAACAAAATTTCAATGTAAAGGTCAATAACCGTGAAACCAAGGTCGTGGTCAGTGTCACATGGGGAAATTGACAATATATTATGAAGGGTATGACTTGTTTGAGGAGGAGAGTCATCATAAGTGTTAAATCTGAGCAGACGTCTGTGTTCTACTCAACACAGCTGATATTCAGAGCACATCCCGTTTCATTGTAAAAGCTCTGCTTATGAACTCTTAATAGCTCCCCATACCAAAATACCTCTTCATAAATATAAAGCACACCGTTTGCACTGAATCTCTTAAATCGACAGACCTTTGTCTGTTATTAGACAGCACGAAACAATGTCAGGAAAAAGACAAACAGATGAAACCTCATAGGTTAGAGTTCTTTGTGATGGACAAAGGACAGGGTGGTGGACTGGGCTGGTGCTGAGGTTTTTCAAGCTCTACGATCATCACAATGTTGTCAAGAGTGTCCTTTTTTTGAGAGTTAAAGTGATCAGAATTCTGTGATGTTATTGAGAAACTCAGCCCTTTTCTCTCGGCACAGTATGAGCAGATGAACTGAAGAAATATTCCTTATTGTATGTTTTGTTTTATTGTAAACTTCCTTGTTTTTTTTTATTGTTGCCATTGTCTTATTTGAAAAAAAAAAGTATTTACTTGCGTAGTGTTTATTTTAAGTTTATGAAAATGATTTCTACAGCATAAAACATTTATGAAATTCAGATTATATTGTATATGTGAAAAATAGGAAATATATGTTAGAGAAAAATGCAGAATGTGTTTCTAGAGGCTCAAATATGATAGAAATTACCATGATTTTCTGTAGTACATTTTATATTCTCTGTCCTATGAAATATTGTAGATTTGTCTATTATTTCTTCCTCATTATTCTTCACCCCACCTTCAGCAGTTGTGTTGGTGTTCTGTTTTATTAGCGTTGTGTTTTTGTATTATTGTAAATAGACAGATTTTAAAGACAATAAACTTTGCTTGAGTCAAATTATAATTTTTTTTTGTATTCTGCAAGGGAGAAAAAGTGCAGTCATTTTTTATCTCTTGATTTTCTGTAATCACATCTCTTTAACTACTCATGAATTCAAACCCATTATCACTAGCAGCTTCATGGCTTTGGACTGAATGAGCACTGTAATGCTTAATAGCAGTCAGAGAACAAGCCACTCATTAATTTACCTCTTTAATCAAGTATTCAAATCATGTTCACCTATCATATTTTGACTGCTACTAACCATTAAGTGGTGTTGGTTTATTTTAAATTCTGTAATTGATTCACCTCTCTGCTTTTTTAACCATTTTCACCTGGGAGTCGGGCTTTTGTGTGAAATCATGAGGCTGTCATGATTTTGCCAGATTTAATGTAGATATTAAACAGTTTCTCTGACAGTAGCTCTGATTAGTAATGTCATGTTGTCATCTGACTGTCACTAGCTGACACTAATCTCCTTCTCTATCTTTTTTCTTTTTTTGTCCTTCTATGTCTCCTTTCTTTTGGTTTTTTTCCCCTTTACGTATCTGTCTGTCCATTTGTTTTCTAACCACCCAGCTGCCACCGGCAACTAACCAATGACCCTCTGAGCTCTCAACTCTTCACCCAATGATGACCTGACCATTGCCTGTGTGCTGACAAGTTCTCTGGCTCTCGTCCTTCGCTTGTATCGTACTCGCAGCCTGCTGGTGAGCAACGAATCAGATTTAATTCACATAATACAGCACAGCAGTGACAGTCCCCCTGAACTCAACCGTCCATCTGAGGACCTCCATGGTCAGGTGATCTAGTCTCCACAGCCTGCACTGAAGCAACATAAAAGCAATAATATGGTCTGGAACACCATGTACAAACTCATTACCAGTTTCACTCAGATATTCACACACACAACAGTTCTAATAGAATATAGAGATTGAGCATTAAGCTGGCGCTTTGATGAAGTTGTGGAGACGCACCGGACTGAAGCTTTGTGGCTGTGTAATGTGTTCACGCAGATCAGCATGTTCATGTGCGAGAAAGTTTGATGATGAGCAAGGGAAGTATTCAGTGGTTTTGGAAAATAATTTGACGTTAAAATGTGCATTGAGAAAGTAAATGCCATTCTTGCCCATCAGCATCTTGACCGCAATTTGAACAAAATGCATTTATAAATAAGGATCATTTTACAAGCACTGAATACTAGCTAATGCATTTTTGATATGAGGGTGCTGCAGGTGAAATTACTCTATTTTTCACAAAATTTCTTTTTTTGTACAAAGCAACAGTATGTGATGTCAAAATGTACAAAATGAACAAAGAAAAAAAAGATTTATTTCTTTACAAAATAGAATGATTTTAGAGACCAAAATGTCTTTTTTAACATTAAAAGTGCCTTATTTTACATATGATCATTGTGGATGAACAAGATCCATCACTGTTTATGACAACATATCAGTTATAATCAGTATCTCCATTTGTTTATTAGTAATGGAATGAATGCAAAGACGCACCCAGCAAATTGGACTTTTTTTTTTTGTTGTTTTATCTTTTCTGCATAGACATTAGATCTAACTCAGATTTTCAGTCATGCCATGTGTTCACATGCTACCACATACACTATATTTTAATATTGGATACTTTGTGATACTCACTCTGGTTCAGCAGTAATGTCTGCTATACCACTATGAAGCTCATGTCAAACAGTATTTGTACATTAACAAAACACCTTGAAACTGTTACAGAGAAAGTTGTAGTTATTGTTTAGTCACTAGTTCTATGAATTAGCAACATAAGATGGATTCAGCAAGTGTCGTAGATCGTGAATTTCTTTCAGTTTGACAATATTAAGACGTGAACTGTGAAATAAAACATCCTAAATATGGAACTCTATGCAATTGAGTTGCTCTTGCCAAGCTACAGTCGCTTGTACATGTTTTCCAGCAGGTCTTCCAGATTACAGAGCAAAGAATTCATGAGGAAATGATTGGATTAGAAACACAGTTGAGAATATGGAGATTGCTTTTGTTATTTAAATTGTAACATGATTAACAAGAATAATCTTTCTTTTTTTGATTTTTATAACGCTTTAGAGAGGAAGTACCTTTTTCTGTTACTTTGTATGCAGTACCATATAAGTAGTTTTTAAAGGCCTAGAAATTCTTTTGTTATGTCTTATTTCTTTTTTTTTTGACACATGGGAATCAGCACAGGAAAATATTTTGAAACACAACAAACATCTCAACTTCTCTAATAACTTCAAAACTGGAGTTCTCAATTGTAAGGTGTTATTTGTTTTTATGAGCAGTATTATATGTGTGTGTGTGTGTGCGTGCGTGCGTGCGTGCGTGCGTGCGTGCGTGCATGCATGTATGTACGCTTGTGTGTGTGTGTGTGTGTGTAAGAAGGTGTGTGAGTGTGTGTTTGGTTCCATGAATATGATCTACACCAGTCAACTGCACCACCCTTTTTAAGCAGTCTTGTTTATTCCATTGGAAATGTCTGGCATATTTATAACCATTGTAACAACTATAAAATGTATTTTTCTATCACATTTTGTATGTATGAAATAACATTAAATCATGTTTTCTGATATGAACTCTTATGCCTTATTACAGAAATTGACATTTGGGAGAAGTTTTTGAGTCACTCGATCATGATCTGTGTTGTTCCATGGAAATCTGGTGTTAGTGTATCATATAAATTTTAATTAAGGACAAAATGCCACTGATATTATTATTATTATTATTATTATTATTATTATTATTTTTGAATTATTGAACAATATTATTTAATGCCCAGTGTAATGTTGTAGCCATTGCTTCAATTCTTTTTTTAATGTAGCATAATACAGTTTGCTGGGCCACTTGGTTTGTCTTTTTGAGTTTCAGTGTTGCTTGACTTCTATGCCTTCTATGTAAAGTGTGAGCTAATAACCATTTTGTTTATATAATCTGATTAATCATTTCTTGCCTCTGGTACTAACATTTAAAGATCTTTATCTTTTAACCTCTTTGATAATTTGTCTGCTTTGAATCTTTTCAAATCAAATTGTGTGAAATTAAGCAAAAGTGTGTTGAACTGACATTTTAAAGACTAAACTCTGTACTGAAAAGCAATAGCCAGATATTAAAAATCATAGTTTTAAAAGGAACTAACTTTGTCGCTCTTTCTCTTGTGCTTTTATGTGCCTATACACATACTAATCTTAGCTAGAGTATTAATATAGAGTATTTGTAGCTGATGGCAGTTTGAACTTGGGACCCCATGGGTGTGTCAGCAGCTGCAAAATATCACACTGCTCTGCGTGATGTAGAAAATGAAAGTGTTTGTTAAAGAAACTTAATTGAGTGTAAAAGAAAAGTGATGTAATTGGTTAAGCTTTGCAAAGTCTTACACTCACATGACACAAATCTGCTGTCCTTTACTTTCTTTCTTACCCCTTATCATCTGTGTGTTCTCCATCATTACTGTTTGCTCAGTAGCTGTTATCGTCACACGCTAAATAGATGCACTGCTCACTGCAGAGTCTCACTGCAGAGTCTCACTGCAGCACAGATGTGAAACTGTTTCCATGGTTTGAAGCAGGAGATGAGGGAATAAAATAATTGTACACAGCCAGGAAACCAGAATGACCTCAGCATGTATTATTTTGATATGTAACCCCACTACCACACCCATCATCTAGTGTTTTCCTCCCAAGTGCAGAGATCTTGTACGCTACATTGCTGGAAAAAAACGTTTTTTTAAATAATCAATTGCAATTACTTTTTATAATTAAGACACATGGAGAAAATACAGAAAGCAACTTGTATTCTGTCTTCAGTCCTACTTTTTCTCAGTGAAGCCACAACCACTAGGAATTTTGGTTTTAAGTAGAAGTGTGAACTCTTAAGGGGACGTTTTTTAATTATTAGAGGTGAACAATGCTAAACATGTCCAATGTATGACTATTTTCCTAACTCAGATAAACTGACAGGTTGATAGGTTTTTTTTTTTCCCCTCTACATAATACTGCAGTGCCTGCAAAGTTCAGATGCTTGCTTTGAGAGTCACACATAAAAACTGACTGGCTAAAAGAAATAACTGCTATGTAAAAACATTTTTAAAAAAAAAGATTCATTACATCCTACAGAAAGAAACCTATTTGCTAAACATCATGCTGTGTGGCAAATGAGTCCTCTGTCACCCAAATTGCTAGCTGCCATGTAAGAAAACCGTCCTGTCTTGTCTTTTCTTCCCTTTTCTCCACCTCTGTAAGCTATAATTAAAAGCCCAGTTTCTTCTGCCCTCTTTCAGTATCTAACACCTCCTCCTATCCCTTTAACTCTTCAGCTCTGTATGAGATCATTCAGCTTCACATGTCCAAGTCATGCAAACACACAAATAATGATGCACCACACAGGAGGCTAGTTTAACAAGTGGGTAATAGGCTAAGCTGAAGGTTTGGGTGGAAAGATAGAAAGACACACAAGCACCCTTTTCCCTTTAATGGTAGCATGTGACCTTCCAACCCACAAACATGCTCAGGAGCCTCTGACCCAACACTAAATAAAAATAGAAGCTGTTTCCTTAGCTCCTTCCTCTTCCTTCCCTCCTTCCGTCCCTGTCTAATGATCTGAGATGACCAAGGACATCATCACATCTCTACCCTTTGCATGAGCCAAATAGCCAAATGGATTCCTTGCACTCTATATTTGTTATTATATCCACATCTTTATGCACTGCACAATTAAGAACTGAGTTAAAATTGATATTTCAAATTCATCAGTTGCAAGAGCATACACACAATGAAATATTTATCATTTGATCGATCCCCTGTTTTACTATCAGGAGACAGGAGTGTCAGTGTGTTTGAGATTTGTGGCTTAATGAAAACCATGGTTGTAAAATAAAAAAAAAAACCAAATCAAACAGTGGATTAAAACAATGAACACAAAGAAGACATGTCCAGCAGGAGGATGTAGAGTGGGTGCGGTTTGCTCTCATGCTTCGAGGAACACTTCCTCTCTATTGTGTGAGATAGCTCTTTCCACAAACACACACACACACACTTCTCCCAAATATTTTCTGTTTAATGTATGACAGGAAACCATCACTGTTTACTTACATTGTCTTAGAACTGCAGTCTCAAGATCTGAGAGTCAAGTGCAATCCCCAAATTGCTGAATGCACATTTATGTACTTATAAACTGTATATAAAGCCATTACTAATATGTTGTGTAGTAGTTTAGGTATTTTTAGTTATGCATGTATTTGACTGATCACTGAATGTGTTTAAATTTCAAGTCAAATATAAATAATGTTATCTTGAATCTAGCTGAAAGTTTAATATAGATAGGAAAATATTTAATTATACAAAATGTTTTGAATCCAGATGAATTACTTTTGGTTTAGGAATGATTAAGCTCTAATGGCACAATTAAATACCCGTCCCTTACATATTTATCTAATGTCTCTAATATTCACATTTCTTTCATAATTTTGATCAAGTAAATCTATGGTAATAAGTGGGTATGGATATTTGATTTACACTCTAAAGACTCCTGTAATACACTTATGTCTGAATGCTTCCTGAAACTGTTTATAAACAGTTTATAAAGGACAGCACACAATACTTAAGAGAGTTTCACACAACTGAATTCTGACGTGTCCATTAATTCCTGAAAAGAATTAAAAGAAGTGAGATAAACATGCAGCTATAAACACTTGAAAGAAGATGGGATGGAGCAGAAGGGTGGTGCTGCATGTTGGTCTATGTCCCATTCCCTTCTGTATGCTTCTCCACTCCTCTTCCTGCCCACTCTCAGGACGGGGGAATCAGCAGTCTGGCTCCAGTCTGGACCCCTACGCTGGCTCCTCAGTCCTGGACACAACCCAAAAGTGGTGGGAGACGAGTGACTGCTGTCAGGATCCAGTAGTCCAGAGGAGCTCATGAATCACACAAAACAAGATCCAATTTCCTTTAATGTGTTGAAACGTTGCATGTATGTCTGTGATCAATGCCCCATGATACAGAAAAAGAATAAAGAAATATTACATGGAGTTCATTCAAGTTACATTTTATCTGTAATATAACTGAAGACTTGTAAAGTGTATACATTTTACCTAGTACATATACACTACAAATGACAGTGTACTATCATCAAGACTCATCAGGAATTATGAAAATAACAAGTATGACAGTTGCATGGTCATTAAAAAACAGTCATTTACTTGCATTCATGTATCTCTTTCACACATGACATGATTAAGCATGTAGTTTGAAGCTGTAAAGTTTTTAAAGATTCCAGATAAGCTTTGTAAAAAGCCCCTTTGCGTCTTCCTCTCATCTTGTCCAAAGCAGTTTGAAGTACACAGGCATTGCACAGCTTTCATGTCACCATGGTAACCCTGTCCCTTTGGGGGACTATTGGAGTGTGAGTGTATGTGTGCGTTTTTGTGCTCTGTATGCATTAGTATAAATCCAACAGGCTTTCTTGTGCTTCAGTTTGGGCATAAAAAAGAATATTAGCACATAACGTAAGTAAAAATGATAAAAATGTTGAAAAAAAAAGAAAAACCACTGGTGATAAATAATTATTCTCAGAGAATCATGTGTAATGACATCGCACTTCTTTCCTGCTGCAGCCATTTTCCACAGGGAGCCGTTTCTCCAACTCCACTGCAGCGATTTAGTATGTTCGGCAGTGTGGGTGCCCATGGGAGGCCTTCCACTGGCTCTCAATAGCCTTTTTGTTGGGGAACACTGAGCCATTTCTGCTCCCACAGAAAGCCCTGGATAATTTAGTGTGGATGCCAGGAAGTCTGAGCTCACAGAAAAACAACAATAGCAAATGTTATTGCTCTACCTCAAGTAGTGCAAAAGAAGGAGAAGGAAGAAGCAGGGCTTAAAAAGCCAAAGTGACTGATAGAAACTGAAGTCAAACAGGCATTTCTCCCACAATGCAATGCAGCTTCCAGTGATTACCAGAGATTACAATGATTAGCCTACAGCAGAGGTTCCTAACCCTGGTCCTGGATTTCTGAATGTTTTTCCTGCTATCAATACACCTAATCACAATATTCAGCTAATTAACTTCACTTCCTGAACTGAAGTTGGTGTATTAAAGCAGGGAAAAGATTCAAATGTGCACGACAAAAGTGTACTGTGTCCTCTGTAAATAAAAATAAAAAATAAATAAAAAACAACAAAAAACAATTTTTTCTATGAAAAACCATTTTAAATACATTTACGCATTTATATTTGTTATCTGAATGTAACTGTTATTTTTTTCTGATGTTAAACATGTATTAAAAACAAAGACCTAATTAAATACAAGCTCCTGACTGCCATCTAGTGTCCAACTCACAATCAGGTTTCAAGAAGTGATGATGACAACGATGACGAGCTATTATTATTATTATTATTATTATTATTATTATTATTATTATTATTATTATTATTATTATTATTATTATTATT
>JAOVVH010000061.1:12848482-12861799 GCA_028566435.1 Scorpiodoras heckelii | reverse complement strand
ATACTTTTCAGCCTTTCACGGTTGAAAAGTTTATTGGCAAGACTTTGAAGTACATGTTTGTAATCATAAATCACAAAATTAATTAAGCTCTGAACCAAAAGGTTATCACTAGTAATAAACACATGAATCACTTCCCTAAATCACTATTTGTATATTCATAAACAATATTTGCTGCTGTACAATAGGGTAGAACTGAAACATAGAATGACTTAACTTTGATAAGTGGAATCAAGAGATTATTTTGTAAACATGCTAGTAACATGACTGAAACTCCTGTAATACATGTGCTGACACACTTTATCCATCCAAGACCGCTGTGGAAAGACAGAACATTTGTCCTTCAGCTAGATCTAAAAATACCATGTTAGATGTTTTATATCAACTGACCACAAACCTGCATCATAAAACACATCCTCTGCCTGACCCCTAAACAATAAACCTGTCCTCTTAGTCACAGCCTGAACATGCAGGTTCAAAACACACACATCAGACTTGTGGATCACAAAAAAGCAAAAGAAAGGTTTCTCTCACCTTCCTCACCTTCATTCTTTCTTTCATCTTTGCATACACTCCTTACTTCCCTTTACTTACTGTCATGTCATCCTCCAGTCTGTATTTTCAGCTGGTATAGAAACCCTTGCACAGGTAAGTCCACATCCACTCACTGTCTCACACACATTCACACTTCACATATACACACCTCCCACATTCCCTGGTCCAACCGTCTAGAAAGCTTTCACCTCAGTCCCTCTTTCTCCTCCTCCTTCCTTCCTTCCTTGTCTCGTCTTGCGTGTTCCTGAAGAAGCGAATGAAATGTAGCATGAGCGAGTATAATGTTGGATTATCACCTTCACTCATCTGATTACAAACCACAGGCTCTGCCTATAAGAAAAAAATCCTCGGTGGAGGGAGGATGGCTGGAGGTGGGGATGAGAGGGCGGTGTTTAGGGTGAGGATGGGAGTGGGAGGTCACACTGGAGCGAGTGGAGGTGTCTCAGAAATACAATACAGTCAGCCCTGTCTCGGCTAAAACCAACGCCTTTCAGCCCATTGTCTTTCCTTACTTACTTATTAAATCCAATAGAAAGAAGTACAGAAAGCTGATCAGTAGTGCAATGTCTTGTTCATTTGTTACAACCTACTTTGCTCCGATTTTACTCCTTTCTTTATTTTTGCTTTTTCTCTGCCCCTTTCTCACATACCATGCATGCACATGCACAGTCGCTGTCTCTTACTCATCCAGTTTCAGCCAATCTCTCTTCTCGTTGCTATAGAAACAGCCATACTCAATGGGAGCCCAATGAATTTTCATCATGACATTTTTAAGGTTGCCGTGGGAACAATGAAAACAGCACCTTAGAAAACAGGTTTTGAAAATAGAATGGTGCCTGTCATAAAAACATTATGCTCCATATCATTACTGCCAGAGTGCAAGTGTCCTCAAGTGCCCAGCAAAGACAAACAACACAAACCCCTAAACATGTTTTTTAGACATACCTATAACTGACAAATTAAAGGAAAAACCAATGTCTTTTTTTTATGCATTGAGGGGTGCTGGCATAGTTTGCCTCCACTTGTCCCCTTAGAATGAAGCATCACTGCAAATCAATACAACATTCTTCTGACTGGTCACTTGTGTCCTATAATGAAACATCATATGCTGTGGCATTCACACTCATCTGATCTCAACCCAGATGACACATTAAAGCTGTTCTAGTTGGTTGTGCCTGCCCAGCACCTTACTAACACACTTTACATTGGTTTTTCCTTTATTTTGTCGCCCATCTGTATATATGTTTAAGATATTTTAATTTTTCATATACTCAGTCTATAATCTTTCTATACTTTTTGGGCGAAAAAACCCAAAAAAGTCTATTTAAAAGGGTCATTTAACTGTCATTAAAAGAGGTCTTCTTGTGGTTAATATGAATATATGTTATGTGCATTTTCCATTTTAGCAGAGTAAAATAATAATAATAATGATACTAGGATTTTAACTCAAATACAAAAATATATTCACTTGTTGGCAATTTTATCAGATTCGGTAAGGTCAAAAGTCTGAGATCACAAAATTAAATCTGAAAATAAGCAGGACATTTTAGACTTTTGGGGGAAAAATAAAAGGTTTAATACATTACATATTCAACATTCATTACATATTCAATATTCAAGATTCTGCACTATTTAAGAAACATTTGTGATAATGACCAAGTTAACCCTTCTTCCCTTTAGTCTTATTCTTTCCATTGAAGCCTGTGTTCAGATGATTAACGTTTCACATTTACACATTCACTTTTGGAGTCCGTACCAGCTGGAGTTCACATGGTCATTAAAGCAAATAGAGGACAAAGTAAACGAAAGAAATTCTATCAGTCAATCAGTCAGTCCCTTCCATGGGCGTAAAAAGACCTCCATTGTACCACTGCTGAGGAGGAGTGTTGTGCCGGACTGTGCAGGACTTTTTAAGCACTGTGTAAACTTACGAGTCAACTCATTAGACACACTTTCCTTGTTAATCCACCTTGTAGGTGCATGGCTACAGACCATGGCTCCACTTTTTCCATGCACAGTGCATGTTAATGATCATCTTGCCAGGAGTTTTGATGGATGGACTGTTGTCAACCCAGCAGTGATAGTGAGGTGTTTATAAACCCCAGCAACACTGCTGTGCCTAATAAATGAGCACCGGTGAGACACACCCTACCATAGCACTGTCATTTGTGTGGTGAGAGAGAAAGTGGTCCATCACCCAAATAAGATCTGGTCAGTGAATGAAGATGTGGGTAGTAACAGATGGACTGCTGTCAGTAAGCAAAGTACACATACATGGTAGACTTACAGACGATGTGAGAGTAAAGCAGCTGAGTATAAGGCAATTGCAAAGATACAATACAGTAACTTGTCACTTACCTGTTTTCTATAGAACGCAGTGTGGGAAAAACTGACAAACAGAGTGATTGAAATCCTGATAAGTGTTCTACTAGTATCCCTGTGTCCCAGAGTTGATCATTAATCCCTCCATGAATGTAAGAGTCTGGCTCAAGCAAGATATTATTAAGCAGTAACAATGTTATTCAGCTTGTAATAATTAAATCCTGTATTGGGACAATGTCTGTCACTGAGCCACCATTATGCCAATGTCAGTGTATAAATATGGAGGGTTTGATATACAAATTAATGTGTCGAATTGAAATGGTGATAAGATTGCATTAGAACCATAGGTTTTATAAAATAAAGATAGTTGATAGTTTAACATTCGTATTAATGAGAAGATTATCAGATTTTTTCCTTTGTATCACTCTTTGCACAAAGAACAAAGATTTAACTTATTCTAAAATGTGTGGCATTAATGGTCAAAGGTTTTATCAAAACTTACTTTAGGACCAGCTTTCACAGAAGCCTTTCTTCATACTTCAGTTGAACACATGACAAATAAAGCAGTGTGGGTGAGAACACAGCAGATGACACTAATCTGCAAAATTTGGAGTACAAGGTTAGATTAGAGAGTTTATAAACTCGCCAATTGCTTTATCTTGGTTACAGTTTTAGTTTAACTCAAGCCTGGTGTGTAATGTAGCCTCTGGATGTGTGTGTTGATTAACCAAGCAGAGCAGCCTCAGGAACACTGTGGTGATTAGGTTGATTTGTGGCCAGGCTCAGAGACAAGAAACCTGTTGAAGAAATGTATACAAGTAGTAGCAGTCTGGGACAATGCAACTCATTACCACACAAAGAGAGATAAAAACAAACTGGAAGTTGGTGGTGGCTTTGGCTACTCATGGCTGGTAAGTAAATATCTGGGAAAGTTTTTAATAATAACAATATTTCTTTATTTGCGTTTGCATATTGCCGAATTTCTCTCTGTAAATATATACAAATTCACAAAAATGAGAAAATGGGGCTTACAATCAAAAAGGGATAAGAACAAATGGAATATGGTATCAGCTTTGGCCAGTCATTAGTGTTAAATAAAGTAAAGAGTTTATCTGTTGTGTGGTATCACAAATACAACAGCACAATATCTGTGAACTATTAATGAACTATTAATGTTAATATGAGGCACTATTTTTACCGATTTAAAATTAGACATTGTTTTAACTCTATTGATTTGTGAATTACAAACTTTATAAAGCTTGCTAGGCACATTTTGCCATAATCTCAGGGATGTTGGTGATAGAATTGATTGCCACAAACACTGTTGTGACGTTAGAGACTTTAGCAATCCAGGTTGGCTATTATATTTTAATATTTTTTACTAAAAACCTTTTGGGAAAAAAAATCCAACTTGGAAATTTCTTCTGATTTGCCTAAATCCATTTCTGTGTGAATCCTTAGGTTTATTGGGTGCAACATGTTTTACTATGCTTCATCATTAGGGATAACTTTACAAATCAGTAGATAGAGAATTAACCAGGATGGGTTAGAATCAAGCATTCACATATTTAGTGAGATTAACAATATTTAGAAATCCGTCTGTGAGTCACTGTTATCCACTCCAGATGTAATGACTATCATCCTAACACCATGTAGTAGTGCAATCTTCTAGTCTCTATAGTCTACAGATCTGTAGTTCAGACTATTTCCAGAGCAACCAACATCAGAGTGTAAAGTAAATTTGAAACAAATGATGCCTGGCAACACTGTGCAAATATTTGAACATTTAAAAATAAAATCATTAATGTGCTCTGATCTCATTCCCATATTGTACAGTGATAAATTTTATAAAAATGACATTATGACAGAGTTGTTAAACTGCTAAATGGTGTCCAGAACTAAACATGGTTCAGCAATTTCAATATACCTTTGGGACATTTGATCCTCGCTAATCCCAGGAAATGGTCATTCTCTCTCTCTCTCTCTCTCTCTCTCTCTCTCTCTCTCTTTCTTCCTTTTTTTATTTTTTAGAAATTCAGTGAATAGTCACTATAATAATTCCTTATCTTGTTAGAGCTCAGGCTCTCAAGAGACACACTGGCTAAACTGGCCTTCTGTTAGTTTTCTTGAAACGTCACGTTTCCACAACCAGAGGCAGTGTCTGTTTCTCATACTGGCAAGTATAATGTGGGGGAAGAAAGTAATTAACATATCATCACTAGTAATAGCAAGCATTATCCAAAGCTCGTACTTCTGAGTTATAAACCCTACTACACCCAAATGAATCACTGAAATGAAATGATCACCGAACTCAATTTAGATGTACTTTGTGTGCCATCAGATCCCTTGGTAGCATTGGCCACTGGTCTATCTGCTGTGCTTCTCTTTCTTTTGCTGATTGGCCTGACAGCATATTTCTTATGGAAGAACAGACAGGACCAGAGACAGGACAGACAACTGATCAGCACCAACCCAGTTATTCCGCCATGCACACCTGTGCTCCAAACATCGCATGGTGGCAGCTACGGGTGTGTATAAGATCTTACTTTCAACCATCCCAATCGCAGTTGTTCAGTTAGGTGAAAAGTGCAAAAAAATATGCTTTAAATCAGAGTGTAGATTTAACTCTGCTTTCATGCATCATAGTTTGGCTGAAGTTCCCTTCTTTCTGCCTCCGAGTTTCAAGAGTTCATCCCATTCAGCAGTGCCTGAAGGGAGGGAGGAAGAGGAGCAATGGGAACAGCACCAATATCAGCATACCCAGCGTGGCTCTCTGACAATAGGCAGTAGGTCATCTTGAGACATGTTAAGAATGAATCCTGAGTCATGTTAATTACTTTATTATTGGATTTTGCCCTTTTTCTCACTTCTTTATCCCTGTGTCCCCATTCCCTTTGCACCGCTTCTCTGACTGGAGGCTGGTTCCCACTGGGAAGCCTGAGGCCAGATCTGTACCAGCTTCCTGAAGAGCCAAGTGAGTGGGCACAGCCCAGTGGCTCTACTGTACGCCTGTGTTTCGCTGTGCAGTATCAGCAGGAACAAGAGCAGCTGGTGGTCTCCCTGCTCCAAGCTGCCAACCTGCCTGCCCAATGCCAAAGCAATGCCACACTGGTCAAACTACAGCTCCTGCCATCTGAAGATCGACACAATCGTCAGGCCAAAGCCCGGTGCAGAGGCTGCCACCCACAGTTCAATGATACCTTTGTGTTCCAGGTATAAAGGAATACTGCAATGTTTCTCTATCCACTGCAATTGTAGCACACAGGCACTTAGAAAAGACATTAGTACAGAAAGTAATTTGAATATATAGTCATATTAAAACTACAACTGTTGTTGTTTAAAAACAAATGTAGTGCTTATGTAGATTTATCCAGCTATTCAACACTGTAGCAACTGAGTAAATGTTTTGTAGTATCGCATACACAGCTCTAAAAGGAAACCTAGTGAGGTGTAACAGTGCCATATTATTGCCCCAATTTAATTATAAGTAATATAATGTACCACTGGCATGTGATAATACTTAGCTCAATACTTAATGCTAACCGGAAGTCATATCTAAATAATGCCTACTTTTACAAAAGCTTATGTAAACAATTGTTTAATTGTACTGTGTATTAAGGTGTCTAATAACAATGTGGACCAGTTCACACTGCGCATGAGTTTGTACAGTGTGGACAGACTGAAGAAGCACCACCTGGTGGGCCATGTTCTGTTCCCTCTCAGACACTCTGATCTGCAAGAGGCAGCGGGCAAAGTCCTATGGAGAGACCTTGAGACTGACAGTGATCTGGTAGACAAGAGCCAATGTTTACATCCAATATTTGTCTTCCCTTCTTATCTTGTTTAAGAGTGGGATTGCGAAATGGTGTAGATTGAAGTTTTTGTGCCATATTGTTCTCTGTTGTGATGTAGCCCCTATCAAAGCATGGCAATATCCAAGTGTCTCTGAACTACAGTGAGACTCTACAGCGCCTCACTGTGGTTGTGCTTAGAGCCAGAGGACTCCAATGCCCCAGCAATGCTGGTGAGTTGCAGTAATGCCAATTATTCCATTCAACTTAAATTTAAAATGTCATCATCATGTGCAAATGTTTCACCAGTAAATGGCTTGGACAGATGTTTCTGTCCAGGTTTCTCTGCAGATACACACTCAGGTAGTGAAAACAAAGTGGACACCAGTAACCAGAGGCAGCAGCCCGACTTTTAATGAGAAGCTGACATTCAGGCTTCACCCTGTGCAGTTAGATGCAGCCTGTCTGAGCCTGGAAGTCCAGCAGCTTGCCCCTGAAGACCCTGCTGAGGTGCTAAGCACTAGGACCAAGGCACCAAGTAAGTCATGAAGTCACTTTAAGCAAATGGTAAACAATATAATCATCAGGACTTGATCAAAACTCCACGTTTGGTCGTAGCACTATTCTGAATTTGTTTGTAGTCAACTGGGGAAACTTAGTTTTACAACACTAATATTATTGTAGCCCATTCATACATCTATGGGTCCTATTTAGCATCAAGTAATGTCATAATATTAATGTCACACCAAGTACATAAATGTAAATATTACTGTAGTATTATTCACCATATAATGCAGTGCCTTTGTTTTAATTAAGTCTCTTTCATTTCCACCTCCCTACAGTATCACTCGGACTTGTGGTCATTGGGCCATTTATGTATGCCAGAGGCAAAGAGCTGGAGCATTGGAATGAGATGATCAGTAAATCCCAGGAATTGGTCAAGCAATGGCATGGACTCGGAGCAGCTAACAACACTCACAGACCAACCTGAGCTACAACACAATCTCAAGTTCAGTTCAGGAGAAAGGACAACATTCCCTTAAGATATTTCATATGTATGTAACCATAAATATTTCACAGTGATCATAAACAAATGGTAAAAGAACAGAATTAGAGCAGTAGCAAAAGAAAAGTTGGAAAAGCTGCTGTATAGTATAAGAGACATGCAAAGCATATTTGAAGCTCTGAAATTCCATACTTAACACAAGACAGGTTAGATTTTTGATAATTATATATTCATTTTTCAGTTGTGTACAAAAACACAAAGATTACAATTGCAAAATGACAAAAAATTTTTTTAATTCATTTTATACCTGTAAACATTTGACATATTGATGAAACAGAAGTGAATTATAATGAAGCAAACCAATTATGATTTTTGTCCAGTGCGTTCAGTAACACTTCTAAATTTGTATTACGTAACAAACACAAGATTCTGAAAGCAGTGCATTCACACAATGCATTAACACAATGCTTATACTTAGCGTTTAAATACATGAATACTTTTTGAGAATACAAAACAGTGAATTTGGTTATGCTTCTGTTTGCAGTTGCTGATGAAACCAGTAGTGTAAGCCTTCTTAGATACAGAGAGAATGATGCAGACAGCAGATTGCACCTTAGCCTCCATCCCTTAGTACGCTTAGTGCAGAGCAAAAAAAAGAAATGTTTTTTAATGTGTCTGGACACCTTATTATGCAAAAGTTTAAGAGCAATGAACAGTCTAACTCTTGATGTTGCATATGTTATACTGTATACTATGTACAATATACAATATAAGCATAACAATAATGCACTTACTGCTACTTACCTTGGGAGGCCTAATGGTATAGTTAGTGATTTCTGTGAAAGTTAGCTGAAGTTGTTTGAAACTACTAAAATTAATACAAATACAGCCCTTGCCTAACAAAACACATACTCATGGTTACTTTGGTTTCAGACTTGCCAGGAAACATGACTGGCAAGCAGATAGGGACGTCTCCTTATACTGATTATTTGGATGCTGGTGGTCCACAATTTTCTCTCCATTTTTTTCTCCATCGTCTATTTCACCAAACTTTATTTTTTGTCAAATGCACACCAGAGACGTGACCTATCCTTACAAGAAAGTCTGAAACACTGCTGTCTTCAGACGACTCCTGTTCTTTGGACTGTTCCTCGCAGAGTACTTTATAACCTTGTAGAATTTATAGAAAATGCCCAAGCGTCTGAAATTTAGCAGGCGACATTCAGCCTGCTCTCTGTTGTGTTCCTTCCACAAGAGAGTGGAGCATTTCTGAACCACTTCCACACTCACTGAGTACTCTCCCTGAGACAACTGGTTAAGCCGGACCACTGTCACAACTACTGACACAAATCCAAATGAGTGCTGCAAGGTGCCATGGAACAAATGCACTTCCTCGTCAGAACAGCCTTTCTCCCAGACAAGTGTAGAGCCATCCTTTTCACCCATATCAGCCAGATTACACAGAGCCAGCAGACAGGCGCTCAGCAGGACTTCATTTTCACAGTACTGCAGCAGTACAGACACCAATCTGGGGACAGCTCCCAGTCTCAGAAGCCTGTTCTGCTGCAGATCTGCACATAATCAAACACCAGTCAAGAATTAGGAGTACTTGAGAGTTTTGCACCCAGGGACTTCTTTCAGTGCAAAAATTTTTTACAGAATCTGTTTTGTTTTTTTACAGTTTAATGCAAAACAGAATCACTTCATGAATATACCTGAAGTGAATGGACCTATTCAAACATTAATCTAATTAAGCAAATATGTGCCATAAGGTTTATTTAGTGGAGCTTTCCGTGAAAAGTCTTATGTTACAGTAATCAAAACATTATTTTTATAATATAAGCAACACTTTTCCTACTTTTATTAAAGCTAGAAACAGGGTTTAAAGTTAAAAACAACCCTAATTTTAATTTTAACATGATTTAGTCTCAGTTACGTATTTACTTATACCTTCCTAAAACATATTATTCAGTAACTTATTAATTATTTAGCAACTACAGTGAAAAGAATGTAATTGCAAGAGGAGGAGTATAAGTACAGAAATTGTGAGACTGTGCTGTGACTGGCATAATGTTAAACGTATTTGATTCAACTAATCAGTCAAATAGGCTTGTGACAACAAAACAATTAAAAACAGCTAAAACAATTGTGGTTGTAGAACATTATAAAATGGAAGATGCCAATTTAAGAGCCAAGACTTACTTTAGTGCCTTGCTGAAGTAAGTTTTATGCAAAAGAAAGTTCTTGACATTTGTAGTAAGAAAAGATTTTCACTTCTCTCAATATATAACATCATGAAATAAAAGTGACCTGGTATTTGTAGTCAAGAACACTCACTCACTCACTATCTTAACCGCTTATTCCTGTCTTCAGGGTCACGGGAGAGCCGGTGCCTAGCCGGCAGCATAGGGCGCAAGGCAGGAACAACCCTAGACAGGGTGCCAATCCATCGTAGGGCACACTAACACACACATTCATACACACACTCAAACACTAGGGGCACTTTTTTTAGAGACACCAATAACCTAACCTAACCTAACCTGAATAGTGTTCTTGACCGTGCCGCCCTAGTCAAGAACACTATTCAGATAATCAAATTCACTCACGGCTGTCACAGCAGATTCTCCCGATGGCTTGGGTCGCATGCAGAAGTAGCTCCTGGTTCTCACTGAGCAGCAGAGTCAGAAGAGCAGATACAATTCCAGTCTCAAAGCAGCCGTCTCTGAAGGGAGCTGAGAGTATACACCACAGAATGAAAAAGTATTAGTATCCAGCAAGAAACTAAAGGAAAATCCAGTATTTTTAATCTAATCTTTGAACTGCCCATCACATCTGCAGCATATTTGTGATTATCACAGACAATCATTTTGGAAGGATTTTTTCAAAATAAAAAGTTTATACTTCCATATAATAAAAAATCTACATCTAGAATTCTATTATAGCAATAAAAAGATGTAGTTTTGTAAAGATTTTTGCCAAAAATATTGGAACAGTGAGGTATCTGAGTTTGAGATCAAAAAATGAATGAGACAATAGAACCAAATGTCGTATATTTAGATGTGTGAAACAACTTAGAACATAGAACATGGCAACTATGATGGCAGACCATCCAATTTGTCAGTACAATTATAGGAAAAGATAGTCTTAAAGCAAATTAATATAAATAACATTTAAAATCTGGTCACATATCCCTTGCTATCCTAATAACCGCATTAAACTGGCAACCCACTGACATCACCAAACTGTTGAATTCTTCTGTTATAATTTTTTTTTCCAGGATTGTACTGCAGCTTCTATTAGGTTTTGTTTGTTTTGGGGGGTGTCTCCCTTCAGTCTCCTCTTCAGGAGGTGAAATACATGCTCAACTGGGTTAACCTTTCACCCCCACCCCCACCCACTCCTCTACACTCCTAAAGTTTAGTGAGTCTGATACATAAGCAGCCATTCAAGCCCAAGCCATGACGCTACCTCCACCATGCTTCACCACTGAGCTCGTATGTTTTAGATCATGAGCACTTTCTTTCTTCCTCCATACTTTGGCCTTTCCATCACTTTTATAGAGTTTAATCTTGATTCTAGAGCTTTTGTGACTTATCTCTGTATTGCTTTGCAAATTCCAGTTTGGTCTTCTGATTCCTACTGCTGATGAGTGGTTTGCATCTTGTGGTGTGGTCTCTATATTTCTGCTCTCAAAGTCTTCTTCAGACTGTGGATTATGAGATCTTCACCACTGTCCTGTGGAGATTGTTAGTGATGTCACTGACTGTTGTTTTAGGGTTTTTCTTCTCAATGTTTCTGTCACCAACTGTTGTTAGTTTTCCTTGGCCAACCTGTTCCATGTCTGGTTCTTAGTACACCAGTGGTTTCTTTATTTTTCAGGACATTCCACATTGTTGTATTGGCTATGCCCAGTGCTTTTGAATTGGCTCTGAAAGATTTTCCCTCTTTTCTTGGCTCCAAAATGATTTGCTTTTCCCACATAGACAGCTCTCTGATTTCAAACTAAGAATAGACATTCAGAACTATTCATTGTTTAAACAGTCAATAAAACAAGGCACACCTGTGAAACAATATACATCTGTCAGTCAGAAGTTCCAGTATTTTTTGATCACTTGGAAAATGTGTGGGTTCAGACAAAAGTTGCTCTGGTCTAAGTTAACACATCAAGTGTTAACACAACACTATCAGGAAATGAAAGCTAAAATTCTGATCTTTTGTCTAATATTTATCTTTTGCTCTCAATCCCAAATGTCTTCAGCGTACAGAAAAAAAACTAAAGACGTAGCCTTGCTGTTCCAGTACTATCAGAGTGGACTGTATAGTTGTAAATAAGCATGATATCTGTATAATGTGTATTAAACGAGGGGCCTTTTTTAACGGTAAGAATTTTGTTGTCATATCAGAAATGTGTAAAACATTATTATAACATTATTATACAGTTTCAGTGTGATTAAACCTGTCTGCCACAGTAGAATGTGTGTATCTGGATTTACTTACTCCAGTGTTCAATAGTGGAATAAAACTGCTTAAGAACCTCTGAGGAAAATTTCTCACCTCTGAATCTGAATTTGTGTTATTTGTGTTACACACTTCAAATGTTTATTGACAGAATTCAACAACGGGCTTCAAACTTCCTTTATACGTGGATTACTAGCAAATGTTACCTTTGCTGTGGTTATCACACATATGCAGTGGATAGAGATTATGTTGAAATCCATGGAGGAAGAATGCAAGAATTAGTAACAATGGACAGTCTATAGTGCAAACTGTTTCAACATTCAAAAAGCATTCTTTAACCCTACAATAACCATGCAGTCTGCGAGTGATTTATTTGTTCAGGCAGCAGATGGAAGCTGCCAGTAGGCTGCAGAGAAGAATATTGATGCATCTCTCATATGTACCTCAAGAAATGATGGGTCATATCAAGCCATGCTAGAAGCTTGAACAGAAGGTGGAGCAGAGCATGCTCTATGGGCCTCTGTCATGGCATGGCTTCAGTCTTTAGCAGGGCAGAAGCATGACAGTCAACTGTTGTATATAATGTAATTGGCTAATTTCTCTGCAGTTTATATAATATTTCTTGTTACACAGACTGTATCACATTTCAGCAATGTACAAGTCTGAAGCACTGCTTCTCTGCTCACCTTCCCTGGAGAGCTCAGCCACCAGTTTGGCTGTGTGTACAGTGAGGCCGCTTTTCCTCCTCAAGGTCTGAGCCAGGACCGGCAGAATGCCACTCTCCACCACCTGCTCAGCTATGCTGCTTCCTGATAGGGAAAAGCACACACACACACAGATACAGACTTTGTCTTGCTATACTTGTGAGGACTTTCTATTGGCATAATTATTAATGCAGCTAATTAATGCTATGCCTAACTCTAACCCTAACCTTAACCTCGGTATTGAAAAAGGTACTTTTTGGCTCATTTATTTTGTTTTAATTTCTGATAAAATCGACAACAAAAGAATATTTTGCTTATGGGGACCAGCAAAATGTCCCCACAAGGTCACAAATATCAGATATTCCTATTCTTGTGGAGACAATTTTGTCTCCACAAAGATATAAAAACATGGTCTCTCTCTCTCTCTCTCTCTCTCTCTCTCTCTCTCTCTCTCACACACACACACACACACACACACACACAC
>JAOVVH010000061.1:12762426-12775438 GCA_028566435.1 Scorpiodoras heckelii | reverse complement strand
AAGTGAATCAATTCACTATTCATGTTCATTCCATGTTGCTGGGGGCCTGGAAAACAGTATTGACCTACTGATTGGTTAATACCCTTAGCAATGTCTAAGATGCCATTCATACAATTCTGAATGCATGCTTTATAAAAACCATTTGTGAATATCAGAGTGTGTGCACCAACGACATAAAAGCCCATACAGTCTATTTGACAGAATAGGAATACTCTCTGGGAATATTTTTTCATTTTCCTCCCTACAATTCATAATCAGTAAAATAGGGCCAATCAGCTCAAGCACATGGTTGAATGAATCATATCAATCAGTCTGACTTGTACTGTCTAAAGAGATCATTGTGTCTTTGTATATCTTTGAGAGTGGAGACCAAGTGTATTATTAGCGAATGAGTCAAGCCCACCTTGATAAAAAATAATTGCAGTACATTCCCATAGATAAGCAACACTTGAATGTAATCGAGAGTGCAATTTTGAGCACTAGGCCTCTGAGATTCTGTGCACTGAGGACTTGAGGAGAATGTGAGTGATTGCTGTTGGAGAGAGGTGAGCCAAAATCTTCAAACACCACTGATGAAATGAAACAACCTCTTCAGATTTCTTTTCAAAGGGCACTAGGGCACTTTATTAAAGGCTAATGTGCTGGATTTGGGCAAGAGATACTTTAAAGGAAGTGAATTTCTGTTTACTTTTATGCTGAACTCCTTGGTAGATTTTATCAATTAAAGTATGTCTGCATTTTTTAACTGATTCTATTTTCACGTTGAAGTGTGAGGTGTACCACTGAAGTGTAACTCCTGGACACTTTGCAAGATGAAACTATAATTAACACATGATGCATGTATATTTGGTGGACCGAGGACCATTTTTAACATTATTTCTGCAGGTATTTAAGCATTAATACAGCTTGTAAATGGCAGTGGTGGTAATATCTCAAAGAATGATGTCTGATTTTGAATCAGGTAAGTGATGCATATTGATCATCATTGCCTATTTTATTTAGCATTTCCTAGCTTCAGTTTTACTGCAGTCTACTGTTCACTACTTGGGTTTTACCATTTTTCATTTAGTCATTCATTATTCCTGATAGCAAACAAACAAAAAAAAATAAAATAAATAATAAAAATAAATAAACTAAAAATAATAAATAGATAAATAATGTAAAATAATAAATAAAAAATACAAGGTAGAACAATCCTAATTGTGTTTATATTTATAGTTAGACTTGTTTAATCTAAAATATCTCATTTTATTTCCTTACTTGGAGTTTTTGCTGGCTGGCAAATGTGAAACTGTAAGGCTTATTTCTATTCCTCATGTTTTTCATGAACTGATTTAATCTCCTATATTTAACTGATCAGTAATGTTATGTATGGTTCATATTATGTGCATTACAAATGGGTATGACGCCATTTTGTCATTCTTGTCATTTAATCCACTCTAATCTTCTGTCAGGCCCTACTGTCCAAATAAGTGTTCAAATATAAGAGCCATAAAACACAATGTACACCACCATATGCTGGGTAATACCCACTAGGACCTCCTGTGGTCTCAGAACAGCCTTAGTATTTTTGTGGCATCGATTCCACAGGGTTTTGGACACATTCCTTTGATATTCAGCTCTATGTTGACATGATTTCATAACATAGTTGCTGCAGATTTGACAGCTGCATTCATGCTGCGACTCTCCTGTTGTACCTTTTTCCAGAGTGCCCTGTTGGATGAGATCTGGTGACTGGGGAAGCCGCTGAAGTTCACTGAACTCATTGGTCATGTTTATGACTTGTCTTTTGTGACATGGCGCATTTTCATTATGTAGGTAGCCATTATAATGTGGGTAAAATTTGACCATAAACGCGTCCACATGTAACAAATCAAATTCCTCTCACTGGATTATTTTGGTTTTGTTTTGTCTGTGTAAACACATGCTGTGTGTGAAAATTCCAGACAATCAGCAGTTTCTGAAATACTTACACTCTCCGGCCCCAGCAACCATGCCATGGTCAGATTTACGGTGATCACATTTTTCTGACATTTGCTGTGAATATTAACAATAGCTCTTGATCTGTATCATTCATGAGTTTATGCATCGTGCTGCCGCCGCATGATTAGCTGATTGAATAATTCTATGAATGAGCAGGTGTACTGTTCCTATTAAAGTGGCCAGTGCGTGTGTATTTCTCCATTCACCTGCAAAAGGCACAATGTAGAGTGCGTTGTAAAGACAGGCTGTTTCAGGACAGATGTTTGGAACAAAGTGTAAAAATGAAAATGAGTTTGCACCCTGGCAGATGTGCACAGAGTGCTGGTGTGAAATACCTCAGCTAAAAATTCTTCCTAAAAATAAGAAGGTCGAAGCTAAAGGTTTGTGTCATGAACACATTTCAGCGCATGTGACTCATTACCATTACGTGCCTGTGAGTGGTTTCACATCAGTTGATTTTCTCATTATATTCTGGTGTATTGGATGTGACAATATCTATTGTGTCTCTTGTTCTCTAGATGATGGGGGGCCATTACCACGTACCACATTAATAATGGAGTTGAATATTTGTAGATATGAAGAGGGAGAAGGAATGCATTCCAAATAGATCGGATTGATTTTGTATGCGTCTCCCTCTCGGTAACATTAAATGTCTGATTTTTCAAAAAGATGGATAGCCCCTTGTGTTCTGCTGCCGGAGCAGCCTTCTCAGTGTTGTCATGGAGACAGACTTAAGCATGCTCTTGCAATGCCAGTAATGTGTTAGCAACAATCCTTTCTTATGTGATGCCCATCCTCCATTTTGCTCTAGTTCAATTTGCACCGTTAGAATTTAAAACTGACCTTCATGTCACGTCACCTTCAAGGTGAATAAATAGTGCGATCAACAGGACTGTGGATGTCAACAATGCTTGAAAGCAACTTTTAACACCTGTCTTTATAGCAATCACTTTCAGACATTATAAAAAACACACATAACACCAGACCCTTACACACTATATAAACACTCTATAATTACCATCTGAGTGAAAGTTGCCTCCTGCAGAAGTAGGCAGTGAGCTGTATTCAGTGAACATGTCCCTCCAGTCTTAGCAGGGGTCATTACTCTAGTGTACGCAGAGTGAAATGAGAGGGCAGGACTGTTTGGCCTTTTGCACAGTGTGCGCTGTTAACAAATTCTCTACAGACACGAATCAGTGACAGGAGATAAAGTGGAGGCAGTGGGAGAGTTTGTAATAGTTCAAAGAGATTTGAGCAATGAGACTGGCTTCAAGCCTCTGCTGATATGAAATGGACCTGAAAAATTTACGTTTAGCATTTTAGAGCCTAAATGAACTTACTGGTGACAGTTTTCTCTGGGTTTTCCAGGTTTCCTTGCAGCTCCCAAAAACATGGATTGGCTACAGAAAATTGCTCTTAGGTATAAATGACTGTGTTGGCCGTGCTCTCTGAGTGGGAGGGATGACATACTCTGTCTCCCCTGTCTCCCTACAGTGACACTAGACAATCAAGGGCATCTGTATGCAGAAGAAGGCACATAGTGCGTTCCTCCGAGTATGTTTCTACACTGCCCTGTGACATAGCATGAACAGAAATTCAAAAAGATGCAGTTGTCTGACTTCATGTGCGTTGGAGGAAGCACATACTAGTCCTCACCATCCCATAGCTGTTGTATGATAGGGCATAACTGCCTGGTGGGTGGGAACTGGCCAAGACCAAGTTAGAGAGAAAATGGAAGGAACTTTAAAAAAAAATTGATGTGGAAAAAGTCTGGTAATCTCACTGAAATTGCAGTCAAAGTTAGATTATGGGACTTTATTCTCAGATATTTATAGTATACAATTTATGTATTGCATACAATATACAAGTTGTTTTTGTTGGCTTGAACTGATAAAACATAATAGCATTGAATAATTGTGAAAGCTGTTCATGTTATGGATGCTGATCAAACTTGTGAATATCAATTTTAGTCATTGTCATGTAGCCCGAACACAAACTGCCAAACGATGATAGAGATTCTTGTTTTCCTAATCCAGCAGGAGTTAGCGGGCCATAACTTCACATCAACATCACTGATCTGAGCTTGCTGCAGAGAATATGGTATAAACTGATTAATGTTTTCTGGGCTGACTATAAAGGTGAGCTGTGTGGAGCAGGGCATAACCCACGCCTCCACCCGAATCTGAGCTGACGGGTATAAAAGTGTCTTTCCTTTGTTCTTCTCCTCTCATCTTGAAGATTGAGGCTTTTCTTGTCACCCATGATCAGTGTTGATATTTGGTATGAGCCAGTGGACAGGGAAGGTAGCACTCTGGCAAACATTGGGTCAGCTGAGTGTTTTTGTTTATTTTGATTTATAGTAGATTAGAGGTTATGCCAGACTTCTTAAACTTAAGCAGATTTGGTTAAAAAAAAGTTCTCCTTGACTGTGAAGAATAAATAACCAGGGCTTTTAATGCCATATAATGCACTATAAACCACTATAAATATTTATTTCTAAAGATTGCTAACATAAAAAGCACAGTTTATGGTATTACATTTTCTGTATTCTCTCTTATGTCCCTGTGGCAAAAGCCATCCCACACTGGAACAGCTCACATTTTAAGAAATCTCTTGGGTTGGTCATCAGCCTTTGCTTTCATGACACTTGGTGTGATGAAAATGGCTTGAGGACATATTTTGTATTTGCTCTCTCCAGACTCTGACTGCAGCACAGGGAGCGCAGCCCACTGAGCATTGACCTTTTAATTGACAATTCTTTCCTCTAGACTTATTCCTCCACAGTGGGGGAGTCTTTAGTCTCTGCACAGTAGCTTTCAGCATTTCATCGAGATTTCTCATTATGGCTGGTTCGCCATGTTGATGAAGGTTTTGTACGCTGTTCTGTCTCTTCAGTTTCCTTCAGATTCATGTGGTCATTTTACTAATAGTGTCTGAAGCCTACAGACTGTAGAGAAATTATAGGAAAAACTTACTTTCTCTTTGTTCATGTTCTTCATGTTGGGCCAACATGATGCACAGCTTACATTCACCTTGACATAGATTCTACAAGTATCTGGAACTGTACTTCTCTTATTTATATATTTAAATAAAGTACAAAGCATATAGATATATAGCGTGGTTTTTGGATTTGAATGGATTTCTCTTCGTTCTTCTTCATATGCATGTGTAAATAAGACACTTAATGTGAAACGAGCAGTGTGGCTTGAATTTGATGTGCTTCTGAAGCGCCTCTGATGGCCCATGTGAATTGAAACACTTTTTAAAGTGGAATTAAATGAGATCTTGATTTAAAACATGACATGATGCAGTACACAACACTTAATGTAAAGCATTCGGTGTGATCTGGTATTATGGAAGCGGATTTTGCTAGCAAACATAGATAGATAGAGTACTTTATTCATCCCCAAGGGGAAATTTCTGTGTTGCAGCAGCAATGCACATAATAACAAATGTAAATACAAAAAAAATATATACAAAATATACAGTATATAGGTCAAATAATCATGTCAGTAGAAAATGTACAATGTACAAGTGGGCAATTTTGTAAAAGGTGTGTGAACCCTCTCTATCGGGACAGGGGTGAGTCATTATATGAAGTTATTCCAGTGGGCAGGAATGATTTCCTGTAGTGGTCCTTATTACAACGGAGCTGCAGAAGCCTCTTACTGAACACACTCCTCTGTTTGTTCAGTAGATTGTGTAAAGGGTGCGTTGTGTTGTCCGTTATTTTGATTAGTTTGTGTAGCATCCTTCTCACGACAGCCATCTCTATGGGCTCTAGAGCAGTACATATACATGCCTGCCACAGAATAATAGAGCCACCAGACTCCCTCTCCATAGGAGTCAAGTACGCGGGCCTTTACCAGTCACTCGCCCACTTGTCAGGAAGAATATAGTGAAGGATGACTCATCTGACCATATCATTTTTTTTCCCACAGTTGTGGACGCGCTGTTCTTGCTGATGGAATGATCACATTCTGCACTGACATTTTCAGTTGCTCTTGTTTTTTCTTTACATATAACCCTAATGCTTGAACATCATAGTCATTAAATATGCACTTTTGACTACGGTTTCCATCGCTATTTACCGATGTCTATAGATCTAAATGGTTCCTATTGTTCTTCCTACTGAAAGACTCGGCACTTGAGCCGGCTTTTCTCGCAAGCGAATGAAGCTTCCGTCACCTGGCTATCGAAGTGCTTATAGACAAGCTTTTTAAATATCATCATAAATATCAAACTGTGCTGCTTTAATGTTGATCATGTTTGATGTTTGGCTTTTGGAAATGGTCTTTTTTAGTTTAACACCAAAGTTTAAGAGTTGTATAAGCTTTATTGTTGTATCTAGGCATTATCCAGGGTCACTAACATATGGGTCGGTATTTTAAAATCACAGGATTGACAGTAGAAATATAAAATCGCAAAATCTCTAATTGTTAAAAGATAACCTCTAAATAATGATCAGACATGCTCGATGTATCCAAATGGGCAAATGATGAAGTACTGATATCGTAGATTCTTTCTTTGCCCAGCTTCTGCCCATCACAGGGATTATGTGTAAGCTGTGGATGGTTTCATAAATCATTGCACTGTGATTTATCAAAACAAGCTTAATGCTGGTCAATCACACCACAGATTCACTCATTTGTTTCATGCATATTATAAACACAATGTGTAGCAATATAATTTCAATATGCTATTTCTGTCTATATTGTCCACCATGGTTTTTAACATCATCTTCATTAACTGCTTTATCCTGGTCAGGGTTGTGGTAGTCTGAAGCCTCAGAGTCTCAATCACACCTTGGGGCAATTTATCTTAGCTAGTCCACTTAACAGCATGGTTTTGGGAGGTGGGAGAAAACTGGAGAACCCAGAGGAAAACCACTTGGACACCTGAGATCAGGATCAGACTGGACACCCTAGAGCTGTAAGGTGGCATTGCATTATTAACTAAAAAGTAATATCAACAATTCTTATTAATTGAATGAATATGAGCACATAAACCATAAACCTCTGACTTTTAAATACTGTGATTTGAAATCTCATAGTGGATGCCGAATGGCCAAAGATCCCAGTCCATGTAGCTGAGCTGTAGTGATGGGCCTGTTTCATGCTTTTCCCTACTGCTCTTTAACATTCACCACTATTAGAGTCTGGACCTTTCTCTACCCCATTGTGTCAGAAGGAAATCATTTCTTTTTGAATGAAGGGACTTTGCCATCTAGATGAAGACAAAAGAACAATAGCTTATAGCCAAATCATTTTCTGTAATCAAACTGCCATGAAGTGCACTTTCTGAAACTCTGCCATTGATCTCTGCACTGGCACTAACAGATGAATGATGCTTTTAGGTGTAGTTTTGAAAATGATTCTGTTGAAGCCCATATGTGCACTTGAGCTTGAGCTGTTCTCTGCCTGCTTGTCTCTCCATCTTGTCTTTTTATGCATCCACTTTTTTTTCCTTGTCTAATGATAAGTCTAGAAGCTGCTTTACGCTATTAACTCCGAGTTTCCTCACAGATGGAATGTGAATTTGAAAGGAATGTAAGTATCATTTTCCCGCTTAGACATGCAGCTCTCAGCTCTCACGTGCGGTTAAGGGACTCTGAGAACGCGACGCTCAAAGCATATTTTACACTGAATGTTTTATAGCTGCGTTCATCGCTGTTAACATTGGAACAAATTGCAATACTTGTATTATTATTTTTTTTGGCTAAGAAAGCAGGAACTTTAAAATTCTCTAAAACATTATCACCTGTGAAAGTCTGGGACTAACACACTCACACAGAAATGCCTAACTGCCTGTGCAATATCTTTATGCGTGTGATCACCCAAGCTGGGAAAACATCCAACTTGCCTTTAATTTACTTTGCACATTTGGTCCCAGTGTATCTTTTGTCTTTCAGTGAGTCATAATGTATCTAATTCCTGAGAGGATTTCCTGTTAGGATTCCTTCATTTCCTTGTAGTTTTTCCATCCCTGTCACCAGCTCCTCTTTTCATTTCTGAGTCCCAGGCTGTGAACAACTCAGTGCTAGAGCATAAACAATTACCCAGGGTGCACCACAATACTGGTCTCCATTCCTTTCCGTTGTCAGGAGATATAAAGTCGACTATGTGACATTCAGAAACACAAAGACACAGAATTTTAGCCAACCTTCTCAAGCAACAGGGTTTTTTTAAATTCTCCATGGCCTTTTTTCCACGGTTTTCTCCTTTTCACTTTCTCCTTCTTCTCCTTTTTTACTCTCTTACTCTCTGAATCCAAAATGTTTCTTATCTGTTATGTAGCACTAGATGTTAATATCCCTTAATTGCACTTCTGAGACTTGCTGCCTAGACTGTCCAGGATGATCAAGCGAGTATAGGCATCTTCTAGGTTATCAAGTGGACCCCCACCTTCCTCGATGTTTCATTGGGAGGCATGCTGTAGCTCTGCGCTCCATTTGACTGGAGATGTTCTGATGTTGGAAGGAAGCATTACAAGCATCCTAACGATATTTAAATTATTCCAGTATTTAGACTATTTTATTTGCAATAAATATGGCACATGATCATGAGATAATGAATCTGTTTTTGTGATGTTTTAAAGCCTTTGTTTTTCCTGTGTCTTTACTTCCATCAGTCATTCCATCTCAGTGTCTCGGACACTTCTTCACCACCATCCTCTTAATCATTTTGAAAACCTGATTTAGAAAGGGCTATTGATTGATGGGTAGGACTGCTACAGGGTTCCCATTTGTTACAGTGGATGTTTGAGTCACAGCCCACATAGATCCCCACATACGTCCTAATCCCATCTTCCTCACATGAACCCGTGCCTGAGATAGAACTTTTGATTTGATTTTTGTTCCCACTGTGGACTGACAGCCTGAATCTGTGCAAATGTTTATAAGTGTTTAAACTCTGTTCATGACTATGAAAAGATAAGGAGAAAGAAAGAAGAGAGAAAGAGGGAGCCTGTCGGGTATTCTGTGTGGGTAATGGGTAGTGACAGCTCTTAATAACTGTTTGCGTTTGTGTGTGTGAGACAGAGTGTTTCCCAAACTGGACCTGACAAGAGTCTAGGGTGTCTCTTTGCTGGTCGTTTTACTTGGACCGATAGCTGTAATGGTTTGTAGAACGAGAATGAAAACACATATAAACTGTGTAACACCATAAATAGAGCCTGAAGCATTCTATGACCTTGGCCTGAGGTTTGCCTGTGAACATGCTGGCAGAGCAACTGATCGCCTGCTGCTGAAGAATCCTCAGTCCTCCATCATTATGACTGCTGCAGCAGCGCTGATGGTCATATAGGGTTTTTTTTTGTCAAAGTTTTGCTTCTTCTTCTTCTTCTTGGTATGGTTGTAGTCCCATATGTCTGATATAGAATACTGGGTTTCCCTCCCTATATGTGCATTGCCCTTCTTCCTGGTGCCCCTGAAGTGGTTAGGCTCAAAGCACTTTTTGGACAATAGCTCGAAAATGATTTTGCCTAAAATAATGAACATTTTACGGCAAGTCAGCCTCTAGGAAGCGCATTACCCTAACTCATTATGATTCATTTGTGGAGTAGTGCCACCTACTGAATAATGTTCAACGCAAAAATCTAGAATATCACTAGCCTATATGTTGTGATTGTAAAGTCTCATGACAAATTTCATAAAAATGTTGTCAATGGGGTGCTGCAACAGACACATTTCTATATCTCAAAAACTGCTTAAGCAACAATTTTGCAATTTGGGTGGCTTATTTCATGTCATTCTTACTCTTTCTTTCACTATGTGGAACACCTAGTTTCTGAGGTTATACTACATATTTGTGTGTGTGTGTGTGTGTGTGTGTGTGTGTGTGTGTGTGTGTGTGTGTGTGTGTGTGTGTGTGTGTTTTGGGAAGATTAGCAGCAGTGGACTCTAATGAAGTAAAGCTTTGGTCTAAGAGGAACTGAGAGTCATTCTTCTTGGGGGGAAATGAAAATGTTTTGATGTTAAGAGTCAGATTATCCTGTTTGGAAAGGAAGTGACAAAAGCCTGCACTCTCCAGGTTAAATTCGCACACTCCCTTTCTTGCTTTCTCCCTTACACCCCCCAACCCTTCCTCTTACACTCTTAAATAGACTACTCTCTCTGTTTCCCTCTCTCTCTCTCTCTCTCTCTCTCTCATTCATGTGTACACATTGTAGCTCTTTCTTTCATGCTTAATTCCCACTGTCCTTTCATCCCCTTCCTTCCCTCTTTTGTACCCCTGGCTCTCTTTTCATATGCACTGTTCAGAGACTGGTCTCTGGGCTAATGAACTGCTATTTAACCCAAATCCTTCATTGTTAAATATTTATTCTTGGTTAATGAGGGAGATTACCTTTGAGAAGCTTTGCTTTACAGCAGACAAAAAGGCAGCAATAAACCTCTCTCCCCTGCGGACGACTTCAGTATTGTAAGGTTCTGTTCGGGTAAAGAGCAGTTCTGAGGTATGGAGCATTAAAAGGCTGGACATTTTACCTTGTAAAACTCTGGAGTAGTTTAAATCACATTTATAGTTCAAAAGTAATCAGATTTGTAAATGAGCTTCAAAAAATCTATTTATTAAAAATCCATATTTTCAAAGTGGATTTTTGTTCAGTCAAACATAATTAAAGTGCTATCACCATCAGCTGTTTAGAGGTGGGCAGACAATCTGTATTTATCAGTGATCCTTTGACACAGGAGATCTGTCATTCATCTGCCGTAACATTTTGTGCCAGTAGGACTTCAGTAAGAACTAAAAATCTTAAGAAATGGACCGAAGGGCCCAGATCTGAGGAATCTGGATGCAGCTGATAGTTTTGTAAGGGAGGTTTAAGGTTTTAAAGTAGTTTTTAAAGGGAGACTGTGATTTTGGTGGAAGCCAGCTGTTTTAAAATACAAAATAATTGAACAAAGTAAACACCCCATTTACACCCCACAAAACAATTTCAGGTCATTTCATAGGCAAGAATTCCTGAATGTTAGGTTATGGAAGGGAGCTTTCTGATTTTTCCTGCTTTTTCCAGCCATGTTCAGATGCCCCCTTGTCATGCTTGGTTGGATTGTTATTCATCAGATTCATTTTATTGACGGCTACTGAAATGTTCATCTTGACTTAAAATAGCTAAGTATGCTAATCATATTAAAGCTGTAACTGATTATGTGTTGGAAATGAGATGAATAAGGAATTGCTGTAAAAATACGATGATATGATTTGGGTTATTCAAATCCTCATAATTTTGGATAATATTTAGTGACTGTCATGGAACCTAGTTAAAATACTGGTTTGGAAACACAAGATCTTTTTTCAACATTAAACAAAAAAGAATAATAAGAAATAAGAGATGATCAATAATGTATAGGGTGTAAATGTCTCAATAATTACGATTATGTGCTGAACTTGTTTTTATACAAAACAACCTAAGGTAAACTTGCGTAGTTCTCTCTCTCCTTCCTTTAGCTTTCTCATAGTTATTTCTCTCCTTCCTTTAGCTTTCTCATCCAGTAGAAGAATGTGCTGCTAAAGGTTTGTGGATTTGTACATAGCTGTGTATCAGGAACCAACACTGCAGTGTGTAAACCAGACCTAGCTGTCTGATCCGTATACAGTTTGCTGTCCTCACATTACCTGGACGTGATATTTGCACTAGAGGGCATCTTACACTTCCTCTCCATCTCTGAAGCAGAGGAGACATTTTAGAGTGCTGATGGCTTCCAGCACTCAGACCTTTCCCCGTGGGCCGGTAACACAGACCTGTGTGTCTGTTTATCTCTGTCTGAGAGAACTGAACAGGAATGGCACTTGATACACAGAAGCCATTTGGAAATTTGAGTGTTGTCTTGCTTTGGTTTAGGATAATAAGTCTTGAGGTGTTCTCCTATACCGGCTGCTGCCTCTTGCCCAGGCTGAACTGATTGTGTTGTGACTCAGTGGAGCGTCATTCTAGGACCCTTATGCCACAGTGTGGCTAGAATCAGCATTGCACTTTTGCTAAAGTGGCTGCTGTTATGCACACCATGATGGAGATGTTCTGAGTCATCACACATCACTCCTGGGAAAAGGACGGATGGGAACAGTTGGATTTTGGCAGCCAAAGCGAATCGGTTTAAATGGTGCCATGTACATGAGCTGAACCAGCTCATTCTATTATCATCCTAATTTGTCATGCTATGGTTTTTAGAGATTAGTTTTTAGAAATGTCTGATTAAACATTCTTGTGCTTCATGATTCAGGCTCATGACATATTGTAGACTTACGGCATGAGATTTACTTTAGACAAGACCTTGATGCAACTCCTGAGTAAAACTTCATTTGTCTTTAATCCCATCTAGAGACTTTTCGCCTTCTTTTGTCTGATCTCTCCACAGTATTTACAGTTTGCAGAGTGCATGTCACAGTATCATACTGTGTGTTACTAAAACGATCGCTTGATAAACACCTGTTACATGCTAAAGATTCTGCACAACCTGAACATACATCCACATGTAGACTGTGTAAAGACACGTGCACATACGCATACATTATTTCTGTTATGTCTGAAAGCCTATATTTGGGATGATCATTGAGGGACAAATAATAATCTCAATTATTTTGAGATCTTTAAAAAAGGCTCTAGCATTGAGTCAAACTCAGCAGATGGCCCACTCTCATTTCCCGTTGTGGGGTCAGAGTTGTCTTGGTGTGATTCCATGTTCTTAGGTGAAAGACTCAGGCAGACTTTCAGCACCAGGAACAGTTGGAGAGTGAAATTGAGTTCAAACTACCTACTGTGGTTACTATATTTAACCAGGTTTTTGTCAGAAGGACATATAGTGCCAAACTAGTGCTAAAGTTAAGCAGTATAGACATTTTATCAGTGCCCTGGTGTGTATTAAAATGTCTTAAATTTAAATTTAGATGGTCTTTAGGACACAAACTATGACCTGGGTGAAGAATAAAACATAGAACCTTATAATACGAAGCTCATATACAGGGGTTAGACAATGAAACTGAAACACCTGTCATTTTAGTGTGGGAGGTTTCATGGCTAAATTGGACCA
>JAOVVH010000061.1:12734632-12744819 GCA_028566435.1 Scorpiodoras heckelii | reverse complement strand
TTGTAGAACTACAAAGTGCAGCTATATGGTAAGTGGAACTGAGAAAATGGACAATGAGTGTAGAGAAAAGGAGGTGGACAAAAATACTGTATGCAGAATAAATTCTAGGGCAGAGGAAGTTTCAGAGGAATTTCTTTTTCACAAAATTATTTATTTGAATGTCCATTAATTGACTTGTAGATGCCATTATTTGAGTTCCTTAATTTTCATAAATGTTCTTGTTATTAGAAAAAACACTTTGAATATGGTCTTTTTATTAAGCACATGCAGATTTTAGTAATTACAAAACGCCAGTGAAACTTATCAAGCATTCAGACAATCATTCAATGGTTGTCAATTGATGGTTTTATTAAATGTATGATCATGCAAAATCCAGCATTCATATACATAGCCCAATAGTATACCATTACAATGCAATAGATTTACTCAGAATGAGGGGAGCATACAAAGCTGAGTTGTTTCCTTTTTTTTGTTACTTTTTTCCATTTTTAAATATGGTACATCACCCATTCATCATCTCCAGATGGAGGGCTTTTCATGTCAGAGATGCAACAAGAACAAATTTTTTCCCCATTCTAATCACCCGCTGGAGAAAAAAAATTCACCAAGAAAAGAGAACATGCATAATCATGAGATTAATTAAGCTGCATATTTGGGCTTGCCTTGGATTGGATAGTAAAGCCAGAAGGTTCTGGATAAGGCTTTTAGTTCTCAGCTTTAGGAGAAGGGACATCTGTTTAACTCGATCTAACCTAGCTATCAGTTAATGTGTCCTCATTTGGTGTTTTTTTAAAATCCATTTTGTTTTTAGATTCTCCAAAGTAAATGTACAGAAAAAATAACCTTGCAACTGGTTTTTAAAAAAAAATCACATCATATATAAAAAAAAATGACTGACTTGCCCAAGCATGGAAGCAATTTTCTCAAAAACAAAGACGAAACAAGCGGCACTAAGAGGGCTTTGTGATGAAAGTGACACACGTACACACTCACACGTGCAGAGTTACAGTGCTGATATGTACCAAAGCCCTACATATGTATATACAGACTGAGAACTCTTCCATCATAGAAAATACATGATCAGCAAGTGGGCTCATGGGATGGATTTGTTTCAGAACAACGTTACAACACACGGCTGTTTATTAACATCCTACTCAGATCTAGTGCATGAGCTGGAGTGTGGTGAAAAAATGCTTTTTTTGAAAATGACGCCTGTCTCTGAGATCAGAACAGGCCAGTTGTGCTGCAATGCTTTACAACAGCCAGTGCCTTAAACCCTGTATTTGTACTACATACATACTATACACTGGACTCCAAGGAAATGCTGCAGGGATTAATAAGTTATGTTAGGTGTGTGCATTAAGAAGTGTGTGCACAAACCCATCACCGGCATGAAGCACAAATACGACACAGTAGTGCAAGACAGGGTGATACAGACCACCATGAGGAGAACACCCACAGACGTCCAATAAAGGTGTCCATGTTCCAAATATAACTGGGCTGGAGTTTTATCCACACCCACGTATGAACCTCCATTAACCTATGGATGTCTTTCCTGTGCCATTTTGACACAATCAGGCTAGTTATCTCCCAGCACACTACAAATTCAATTATATTCCCATAAGGTAAGCAGTGTGTGACTGCTCCTGCTGTGCATCTTGAATTAGGAATGGGTTTTTGATCAGCACGTGTTCCCCATTTGCACATGGCTGTGTATGAATCAGGCTCACTCTCCCCACGATCGAAGTGAAATTTAAACAGCAGCTCTACGTCTAGCTTTTGGTGCCATTTCTATAGCACTGTAGTCTGTTCACACAGGCTCTCACACACTCTCCAATAGGCACACACACACACAGAGGCAGAGCGGTCCTACCTACAGCAATATATCAGTGGTGTGTTTAATCACATGTCCATACAAACACATGCACATGAACACACATTAAACAAAGTCTAATCATTTGCTGCACCTTTGACGATGCACCTTATTTCTCTTGATCGCATTTAAATATATATTTGTATATCTTTACACACGTACTGTGTTTAAAAGGATTTAAAACTAACCAGAACAATGAATCGCTTAACACAAAATACTTTCAGATAATCAGACAGATGAAAGAAGTTGCACATAAACACAATAACACAGAATACTAAAACCCAGAACCACACAAAACTTCCCACAGATCTTGGTTTAAAAACACAAGAAACAAAACAAAACCAAAAAAAAAAGAAAAGCAAGAAACATTCCTTTAAATGAACAAAAACTACACTTTGGTGCTTCCTGATATGAAGTACACCTATACTCTCCAGAATTTTAGGACATTCTTGATTAGTGGATATGTTTCCTTAATTCTCTCAATAATTTGTATCCCAGCTCTACAAAGTGTATAAGCTGGAAGGTTTAGATTACACCTGTTTAAAACTTCCGCCATTAAAGGCGAAGATTTCTATCTTGTATATCGACCCTACCCTTTACACCCCAATTGCATTTTACTTGCATACCAATGCCTTACAAACTTCATTGTAGTTTCTAGCAATTTTTTTTTTACAATATACAGTATAATTATGAACTCATAGATCAGTACTTACAACACCTTCTGGACATCTTTAATGGGCAAAAAAAGATGATTCCATGGGAAAAAGACTAGACAGCGCCCCCGTGTGGGCATCATATGCATGCACCATCCCGTGGGCGGGGCCACAGCCGCAGCCGCATCCTAGTGGTCAAAGGTTGGACAGGTAAGGTGGTGTTGACAGTTGGACTGGATGTTATCGGATTTCTTCAATAGCGTGTCTGTAACTTGCTGTCATCCATCTGGCCTCTACATGCCCATCCGGCCACAAGGAACAAACACTCCCATCGTCAGGAATCCAGGCAACCTGCAGCAGATTTAATACAGTTATGGAAGGAGGTGCATTTCGCTGGGTGGTATGTTATGTGCTGTGTATGCGCGAGTGTGCGTGCCTGTGCCCTGCAGCCTTCACTGTAAGGGTGCAGCTGGTGCTCCCGAGCAATGGAAGTGCACGTTGAGCCACTTGGCATCACGGCGGTGCCACACACGCGTCTCCTCAGACTGGCAGGTACGCGGGCGGCCCTGACTGTCGATATACTGCGTCAGGCGGATGTAGGCGATACACGCTGCATCCTCTCCAATCAGGTGCACGTGGGGGTTCAGGATAGTGGTGTGCACCGGCTTATTGTTCTTACTAAACACTAGATCAGGCACAGCCATTTTCACACATCAGACAATGTAAATGATCCAAAAGCTGAACCAGTTCATTTAAAAAAAAAAAAGGTACTATCTAAGATTTATGAAATATTACTTACAGTTCTCAAAGTAAAACTTGTGGAAATCCATCCCTTCCACCAGATTACCCAGCGCTTCAGGCTCAAATGAAGTCAACCCAGGGTCACAGATCCTCCTAAAAGACATTTAAACACTATCAATGCCGAACGTTTGCACAATACCATCATATGTCATGTCTGTTCAGTATTGGAAGTCACTGTGTTCATGTCTTGCTTACGTGTAAGCCTCAAAGTCTCCGTTGTTCACAGCCTCTATTAGCTGCTCAGTGATCTTGATAATCTCTTGCTTACGAGCTACATGGCAGGAAAGAAAAACAGGAGAAGGAATGGAGAGTGATTTTTAAGGCTTCTCATGATGAAAGACTGAGAACTCTATGTTCCACTACAGCTTGGGGATTGTGTGTTTGTGTGTGTATGCATGTACGTACATGTCAATGAGTACATTTGTATAAATCCTGTCTACTAAAATTCACAGTCCCTCCTCCTTGCATAACAGAAGTATCCCTACACACTTAGTGTGTCAACAGACATACTCTGCGTGTGTATGTCTGTCCTGAACTACCCAAAGCACTTACACTGGGCTGTGGCCACACTCCTGCCCCCCTGAGCTGAGGCATGAGGAACAGACTGAGCATGCTCTAACTCTGGGCACGAGGCATGTCCTGAACTGTTCCACGCCGCACGCTTTATGTCATGCACCACAGCTGCAACACACAACATGGACCACAACACCACTCTGGTGACAGTAGAGGATATGCAAAGGACCCGCGCCCACATCGGTTATAACATGCAAAATCAGCTGCAGGCCAAAGCATTTAACAGAATATACGCTGCCTCGGGTTACTGCAAGCCATGAGACAGGATACCAAATACTCCAATGTTAGAAGACAGTACAAAGCAATGCATTATTAATCCACTATAGCCAATGGCAGCTACAGATCATGAACAACAAAACAAATTAATGGAGAAAAATGGTTAATTAAAAGGTTAATGAAAATTTATGTTGGAAAAAAGATGCAATGTTAGGACTGTACAATATTCATACTGGCTTTTACAACACTGATACTGCAGAAGCACTCGGACTGACCTCAGATGTTCCAGACACATGTTCTCTCTGAGTTCTGACCATTTTATTGTGGCCATAAAAAAATAATAATGTATAAATGAATGTAGGCCATTTTTCAACTGCGCTTCATCTGCAGCTTGTTTAATATATTGTAAGAGATACCATAATCGCACTGGATATTGGATACTGATCAATATCATGCAGCCCACATGTTAATTCAGACGTTTTGGCAATATAAAGAATATAAATAAAGAATATAAAGTAACATAAAAAGGATGAAGCTCTTTATTCAGCTTTCTTGCTTATTAAAGGCAACAGAAAAAGAAATTAAATTTACAGTGACATCAAAGGAAAAAAAGAAAGATAAAGCAAAGGAAGATGAAGAATAAGTTATGGTTCAAGTACAATTAGCTTTGAACATGTAATCTTTGCAGTTCTGCTGCCTTCAGTTCAATTCAATTTATTTGTAGAGCACGTTTTACAATATACACCGTCACAAAGCAGCTTTATAGAAACCCACACGCAGGCAATCGGTGACATTTTTCAGCTGAGCATCATATTCGTATGGTGGCCTCAGAAAACCCTGCATTTGGTGAAATCTCAATATTTTGTTCTATATTGACAGTTCAGAAACGTACAGGCTTTCCCAAACTCAAAGAAATGTCTCAAGCATATTACATAAGCAAGTTAAACAGGACCATCTCTGACATTTTGAGGAGGTACCAGATTACAAACTAAACTGGTCCATGTCCTTTGTGCTATGGCAGGTATCAATTCAACAACCTGATCAGAGCATGTTGTTCACTGTGTGAGGTTTGGTTTTTTTTATTTACTTAATGTCATATCACCATCTACGGCTATTCATGACCGGAACAAGGTTACATCAATACAAACGTTTCATCAGTACAAGTTCAATGTCAAACACACGGGCAATTTTGCATCTCCAATTCACCTAACTTGCATGTGTTTGGACTGTGGGAGGAAACCGGAGTACCCAGAGTAAACCCACATGGACACGGGGAGGACATGCAGGCTCCACACAGAAAGGACCCAGACGGCAACACCTGGGATTGAACCCAGGGCCTTCTCGCTGTGAGGTGACAGTGCTACCCACCGAACCACCGTGCCCACTATGTGAGGAAATCACACTTAGCTAGCACGGTTTTAGACGTTGATCCAGACTGACCATATTCACGACCTCATTTCATGAACTGTTTACACAGTGTGATCTTTGCTGGAAGATTACAAAAGGAAAGATCAAAAACGAAATAAAATAATTTCATGTTGTTTCGAATAAATACATGTTTTAAGGTTAAGGTGCCAAAAAAATCACCAGACAGGGTTTCCCAGACCACCACACATTTTACCTCTAATGCCAGTACCATCTATCTTCAGTCTGATGCTCTAAACCTTTCACACAACTGGAAATTTTATCTTTGCTTTCCTTTGTGTCCATAAAGTCTCAAACATTTGAATTCAATCAGGTTTTAAAAATAAGTCACTAATTTCTTATTATGAAAAATGATGAAAGTCTAGAAATAAAGATATGCTGTTGCCCGTCTAGCTCATACTCACCATTTTATCTTGAATCCCAAATGCAACAACAATTACAATTTTAACTTCATTTAATTCGATCCACTATTTACACAGAGCACTAACCAATAATTTTAAAGCTTTCAAGAGTATCATATGAAGAAAAGGTTCCTTAAATCAATGTAAAGTAAAATAAAAAAAAACAAACAAACAACCATCCATATTCTAACAAATACCTCCTACCTGTAAATGGTCTTGTATTCCTCTTTCTACAGAGGCAAAGATTTGAGGTTCAGAGTAAAAAGAGACCTGGCTGCAGATCATGACGCATTACTGATACTCTAAAGATGAATTTATTCACTTAAAAGCAGCACTAAACAGCACAGGCAGAGTGACATCACATCAACCATGAAGATATGTGACTTAATGCGTTACCCTGTGGCAAACATACATGATAGAAAGCCATATACAGTAATACATCTGTCTGAAAAGGGTGCTATGGGGCACAAGGTGCCTGAAGGAAGAGAAGCTCTGACTTCTAAATAAAGTCAAACTGGAGAAATAGCTATGGGCTAGAAAATCATCCAGACTTGGGAGAAAAGAGAAGCAGGTAAGAACAAAAGGAAAAGAGACATCACAGATGTTCAAGAAGGAGGCCAAAGGAGCAGAGGAGACCGAAAGGGCCTAAAATGGCATGGAAAAGCTGAAATGGGTAAATTACAGCATGATCATCAGCAGCATGTAGACAGGAGAAAAATCAGGAGGAGCAGAGCATCTGCACCAGGAGTATGGAGAGGGTAGAATAAAAGCAGAGCACAACAAACAGCCTGATTCGAGGGGGGAACTAATCAGTGGGGGTGGAGTGGCTGCAAATGCTCTGAGTAGTAACTGGAAGACTTCACACACGGACCACAGGGGTGGAAAAATTCTGGAGGATTATGGGAAAGGGGCAAAAGATGCCGCATGGCAGCAGAGGATTGTGACTTACTGGCTGGTGGGCACTGTGGTGATGCCACCAGAGCGGGTGGCTCGTCCCCGGCACTGCACTGACTCATCACCGCACTGTCACTGCTGGCCCCCTGAGCACTCTCCACTGGCATGGCCCCAAAACCAGCACAACACACACCACCGGGAGAAAAACACACCAACACACACTCACTCTGCTGTGAACTTATCAATATTACAATAACATTACGTTCATAAGGTGCAGCTGGAGGAGGATAACATGGTTCTATTCATTCAGCCTTGGTCTAATAACAACACAGACACAGTCTAAATAGTCATTGGGACTCCACGCTAATCACATCAGCGTATCCTGTTCTATGTCCAGCTCACTCTATCAGTGTGACCTAGCACTGCTGAAGTAACGGCGTCTAGCCGGCTACGGTGTGATGCAGCAGTGTTAGTAATCATAGACATGAACTTGGTGAAACCTTCCCCTCAGCCTCCTCTCTAATTTCCTGTCCTCATCACCTGAATCATGCCGCTGACGTGGCTGAGAAGAGAAGTTGCTCTACAGGTTAGAGGTAACTAAGGAGGGGAAATGAGGGAAGAAAGCCACACACCTACACAAACAGCATTTTACCATATACATACAGATACAGAAAACCCTCTCAAACAAAATCAGACAGAAATGCAGATGATTACATGAGTGTATAAAATTAATCATGTGATTAGGCTGAATTGTGGATAAGCCCAATTTCTTTTACATATTAATTCTCACCAAAGCTGATTTGCCACAGTCATGCACATCAGCATTCCTTACCATCCCAATACTTACTTTAATCTCTCTCCTGTCTGCCCAGTTATATAGCATAATTTATTTTACTTTATACATCACTTATGTATTACAATCATGTGACTGTTTAACAAATGAACAAACAGCTATAGTACAGGCTCTTATGGGCAACCATTAGTGTGTGTGTGATAAAGCCTGTCTGACAAATGAACCGTTGAAAAGGGAAACGGTGGTTATGGCTCGGCCTGACGAGGAGAGAGATTCTCATTACTACAACAGCACCGATCACGATGAGGCCACAGTGCTGGAGGATTGCCGAAAAGAGCAGAGAGGGGTTGTGTACCTTTCCTACCTTTCATATCCTCTTCCTCATTGGTGTTGCAGCTCTCCGTGGAGCCCTTCAGAGAGGCATTGATGGAGAAAATATCACAAGAAGCAGACAAAGAGAGTAAGAGATTAGAAGATGAGCTTTGCATGATGACTACTAAAACATGGCACTGATCTCCATATTAAAACTCATCATTTCACTTATTCCCTGCTCCAGAGAACATATCTACCACAAGGACTGACCTTGGTACCATCTGCTGGGTTGTGCACTACTGTAGTTTGTGGCTCCTGTAGGATTTAATACAGAAAAGAACAATTATGACATATATCACCGTTTACCACAAGGATAAATGCATGCCACAATAAAACTTTGATGATGACATGCTTGTATTGTCTGGAACAGAGCACGTACTCATGATACAATGTAAGCAACGTGATGCGACACCTGTGTGTTAAATGATCTTGCATTTCATGATTATGAAAATATCAAGAAGAGGCTTCAAAAGACTGCTTTCCAGTCAGGCACAAAATGAGCATCAATACCATTTTGCATGGAATGTCATTGTTCCATGCAAGATTTTTTTTCCTGCTAAAGCCTGCTCTGATAAATATGCTGTATGTTTCAGTCCTGACTGTCTCTTTTCAGCCTTGTGATTGTGTTCTGATTGACTGCAGACCTCTGGTGGGGGCGAGGTTAACAGCGTGCTTTAATGGTGCATGTTGGAGGTCCCAGGTTGCTCATCGCTCAGCTCTCTAGGCAGCATGTACAAGCACAGACCATTTCAATTGTCAAGGCACTTTGTTCTGCCTGCCCCTGCAGGGTGCACTGCTCCCATCTCATGGCTGTTTGTGAGCAGGGAAACTGCATTCCCTGAATGTTTACGTTCCGTCAGCTTCTTCTAGCTCCAGGTTAACCTTTTTGGTGAGAGCACACTGTGAGCTTTGTCTTTTTCTTCATTTAACTGACAGAAAACTTCCATTACAGACCAATTCCCAGTGCGCCTGGTGATGAAGCAGATTAGCTACAGGACATTGAATGACCCATAGCATTTAACTGCATGTGAAAATTCTGGAAGCCACATAAAAGCCTGGGGGTATTTACTTTAGAGTCATCCACAGGTTGTGTTGAGGACCTAGTACTGAATCGGATATAAAACTTACCTTCACAAAACACAGAAAGCACTTTTACCCTAACCAAGAAATCCTGGTATGATGGATATGCAAATTGTAAACCAGTGCTGCATGGGCTGTATTTGCATATTATAATGTGACTGGCTCTTATATTTTATGATATTACAATGCCGAGTACTAACTCATATTTTCCAGTTGCCCTTGTTTCCTTAATAACGTCTCAAAACTACAGCAGTGACGACCCATATGTCGACTCGACATCTATATACAGCTAACAGAAACCCGAGTGAGCTAAGCTGCCATGCAAGCTTATACCCATATGGTCTACAGAGCTATGAGAAAGGAACAGCAGTAGATAAAAAGCCATACCAAGCCAAACTTAAACAAAGACATGCTAATGAAAAGAAAAGAACACCACAAAAATGTACAGCAGGATTGCATGAGAGGATACAGGGGGACCAAAAAACAAACTAGCATTTGGATGAGCTACAGACAATTACAGCACAGCACACTGGGTATGGGCTAAAGGGCTGTTTAATGCAGATTAAGGTACCATTGGTGTGGAGGAGGCCATGTTGCTCTCTTTCAGGGCACTCACTACAGCACTCACTACACTGTTTTTAGTGTTGTTTGTCTGGGGCTGCAGCAGAGAGGAGACATACAACATTTTCCCATTCAGACTGATGGACAACATGGGATATAATGGTCATGGACACTGAATTATTACACTGAGAGGCTATTTGCATGCACATGTTACTAATATTTTTGGTAAATGTCCTGTTAGGGGAACAAAAAGTATATTTAGATCCATAATGTGTACAATACAAGGCTTACAGTATCTCACAAAAGTGAATTCACCCCTCACATTTTTGTAAATACTTTTAAATACTATTATATCTTTTCATGGGACAACACTGAAGATATGACACTGTGATACAATGTAAAGTCGTCGGTGTACAGCTTGTATAACAGTGTAAATCTGGTGTGCTCTCAAAATAACTCAGCACACAGCCATTAATGTCTAAACCACTGGCAACAAAAGTGACTACACCCCTAAGTGAAAATGGCCAAATTGTGCCCAATTAGCC
>JAOVVH010000061.1:12698271-12712401 GCA_028566435.1 Scorpiodoras heckelii | reverse complement strand
AGTCAGTCTGTCAGTATGTGAGTCTGTCAGTACGTGAGTCTGTCAGTACGTGAGTCTGTCAGTACGTGAGTCTGTCATTATGTGAGTCTGTTGGTACGTGAGCCTGTCAGTGAGGGTGTCTGTTTCTCTGATTTCAGTCTGTCTCTCTAATTTCATTTTCAGTGACCCAAACACTGTTTTCACCCAAACACTTTAAGAAATATATCTGTATACATAAACGCTGGCCTTAATAATAAGTGACACATCAAAATTTTGAGCTGCCATTAGGGCTCTAATGTTTCTCATAACTTGGCAGAAGCTTGCAAATAAAGCTGCTCTCTTCAGTTTTCCCCTCCAAGGCCACGCTCCTAAAACACACAGTGTCTTGGCCTAAATAGCCTCTAAATAGTGGACAGGGAGCTTTCTGAATTAAAGGTAACATGATTGACAGGTAAGTAGAGACAACTCCTTGCCCTGACAGCTGACAGAATTTGAAGGCAACCGCCAAATCCTACATACACTGCCTCGACCTTTAAGGACCATTTCTGAATTTTAATACTTCACTATAAAATCACCTATTAAAAAGGATGAAAATAGGAAAAAGTACAGGCTCCTGATGTTGTTTGAAAGGTTTGACTCATCTATATTCTTAGACGAGATTTTTGCTCTTAGTGACAATATGAAAACTGCTGAGCGTCACCATATAAATTATCTGTCTGTAATTTACTGACCCTCACAGTCCTGTCTTTCTGTTTCATACTGCATTTTTCATTGCTATACATACAGCAATTTGCTTCTATCGTCCAAGATCATAATTTCATTCTGTGTTGTTTGGGTAAAATTGGACTTTAACTCATGGCAATGAAGAGAGCAAGAGAAACACTGGAAACACAACCATCTGCAATATATACCAAGTACATACACTCTGACATCTCTTCTCTTTTTTCTCTCCAGAACCCCTTCAATTTCTTTTCTCCCATTGCTCCCTTTGTTCAACATTTATCTGCAGTCCAAGCAGAAAACATGACAAACTGTCCCTTTGAGGGAAGGGAGGAAAGCAAGCGAGCAAAAAGGAAAAGCCTCAGGAAGCACAGCGAGGTGCAGGGAGCTGATATGCAACACACGACTCACATTACAGCAGAAAAGAGGGATGGGAAAAAAGATGGCTATGGAGAAAAATATCATAAATTTATGTGTGTTAATCACAAGTCCTGTTTTATCGCTTGAGAATCTTCAAAGAGTTTAATAAGATAATCTCAGTTTTGGATCTAATCTCAGAACCGGTTTCTGAACAGAGCCAGTTGTAGGGAACATGTTTGGGCTAAACTCATCTGTTTCTGGCTTTTAGAAAAACAGAAACAGATTCAGTGCAAAAATGCATCTTAAACCAAGGCTTAACAAAACACAACACGGTGGTTAAACCAGGTGCTGTTTCTTTTATCCTTTCTCCTGTTCTCCCGGGCTCCTCCTGCTCGCTGTGTTCCTCGGCTTGCTGCTGATAATTACTGCATATGAGCACCAAAGTCTCCTGCACCAGGCGCCCCCTCTGGCTCCCACCCTTTCCCCACCCCGACACACTATTTATAGGCCTTATTATAGAGCTGAGCTCTCTGCCGCTTTCTTTAAGCATCCCTCATACCATTGTCCTTTATTTCCCCTGAAACAGTGAGATTACAGGAGCCTTCACCCACATTCACATACACACACTGGTGCACACACAGCTGTAAAGGCACAGACTCGGGTAGGGTAGCGTTACGCTGTTTTTCCACTGCACATCTATAAACAGGAACCTGCTCACACAGGAACCAGTGGAACTTGATTCTTTGTTGTGTTTTTTTTTAATCATAGACTTGTGAGAAGAATGAAACAATCACAGTGGATACCATGCAAATGTCTTCATCAAGTCATTGCAAGTTGCTACACTAAACCTGACATGAAATAAGTGCATGGATTAAACTGTTTGTATCTGACGGACCCTTTAACAAGAATATCTTAACTGCAACAAAATTACTGATGGCTCATTAATGAAGGTTTTTTAAAAATCATGATTCTTCATAATTTTATAACTAACAATATGCACACTAGTGTGCAAAAGTCCTAAGCACCCTACTGTTTTTAGGTAAAATTTTGTTATTGATGCTGGGTTGTTTTTTAATTCTGCATTATTGAGTCACTACAGAAAGATTTTATATTTCCAAATGTTACTTTTCCAACAAAATAAATTTGTTACACTAAAATGTTTGTATGTCAGTAATGAAAACAGCACATTAAATAACAGAGCACTTTTCAGACAAAAACATAATGAACCCTGCTGGATTTTACATGCAACAAAAAGAAGCATGTGTGACAATTAAAGCATGTGTCTCCAGAAGAGCTGTGGCAGATTCTCCAAGACACTCAGTAAAAATTAAGCTAATTTCCTTATAAAACTGTACACATTGTACCTGGGAACACTGTTTAAGAAAAACTCACACCAAATACTGACTTCATTTAGTTTATTACTGTTTACTGCACTTTATAGTTTTTCTTTTCTGCAGAAACATTTTCAAAATTTTCGAAGGCATCTTTGCGTTACAGCGAGTCTTTGCATGTGCCTAAGACTTCTGCATCATACTGTACAGTAATTAGCTGGTAAGTTTTACTGAGTGTCTTGGAGAATCTGCCTCAGCTCTTCTGGAGACTGTGACCATCACACTTACTTCATTATTTTGCATGCAAAACCCAGTAGCACAATTATCCAAGTGGTTATATATGAATGACGGCTCATCTGGAGTTTGAATTACTGTACATTTGTAGTACAATATCCGAAATCTAGAGCACAGATATCTGTTATTTAGTACAAAACCTCATAATATGACATCAAGAACAAGTTAAAATGAAGCCAGAAATACAATCTGCTAGTTAAATAATTAGTTGCAGAAAATGTATCAGTTTTTATGTCCATAGCAACTTGCTAGCCACAGTGGGCTAAATAAACACGCTCTATGTGTTCTGCATCACTGTTTTGCATTTTGAGATGGTGCATGTGGCCATGACTCACTTGCTGTAGTCATTTATTTCATACATTTAGTCATAGTTTGTTTAGTAATAGGGAATTGAATATTCAGTACATAATATTAATCATTTGTTTGAGCCATGTTTGCATTTTCTCAGTGTAAACAGATGCTTGGGTTATTTAAAAGCTCAGTCACAGCTTTGATTTCTGACATTCCTCCTCTTTTCCTACTGGCTCGTGGCTATTCGTGTGTGTGTGTGTGTGTGTGTGTGTGTGTGTGTGTGTGTGTGTGTGTGAGAGAGAGAGAGAGAGAGAGAGACAGACAGACAGACAGACAGACAGAGAGAGGAGGTGGGTCATGGGGTACAACGTCTCCATTGGTCACAGTAAATAAGAGAGAACATAGTGGTGCTCTGTTTTATGGAATAGCTGCTTGAGTGCAAATGCTGCTGAATGAAAGCTGCTCTTGCACTGGGAAACAAATTGAGACTGCGATTTTAATGCACTTATTTCTGCAGCACTACGATAACAAGGTGAAACATCCATACAGTAACAATGAGTTACGAGCTCATGACTTATGAGCTAACAATAACAATGAGCTTGTTCACAAATACAGCTCAAAACAACAACCATTGTCATTAGAAAATCTAAGTATTTCTGTTTGTGAGAAATTAAGCTTGTGCTAGTTGAGAAAACAAACATCACAATATATTTTTTTTGCATGTATGGGGTTGCATATCAAATCATACAATAAAATGTAACCCTCAGCAAATAATACAGCTCCTGGACCAAACTTCAAGTACCATCAGTTCCAGCTGGTTCCCATCCTAATCCGGTAACACAAACCATACAACTGGAAACTTTGCTATGGACCAGAAGCCATCAGAGAAACAATTAGCATTTGTAATAAATAAGTTTCTCTATTACTAATAAACAATTACTAACAATTTGCCTTACGAACAAAAAAGTTACTCCATTACTTAAAAAAAAAAAAAAAACACATTCAAACTAGAACCTACTCACCAATATTAGGGTGTTTAAGAAGACGACAGATTCGGGCCTCTCGTTCCAGCTTCTGGTGATCTACAGAAAGGAGGACAGGGAAAAAAAGGTTACAAAACTAGAAATAATTCAGAAATGTTGTCTGACTCCCTGAAGAGTGTGTGACCTGGTGTAAAGTACAGCGCAAGCTCTTTCCACTGAAAACTGGTGACTTGGCCCTGAAAAGAGAAGCATGAAAAAGCACAGCAGTCACACATACATTCACACACAGCTGAGAGTAGAAAAGGAGTAAGGGAGTTAGTTAGGCAGGCAGGGGTTTGTTCCCCTCACTGCTGAGTGTGTTGTTAGGGAACATCAATGTGTTGGCACTCCTGCCTGCACGACCTGAATGTATGTATGGATGGCTTGCAATGCTCTTCTTAATGAACACACACACTGACAAGTGTGTCCAAGTTGGCTGGAAAATAGCCCATAATGAAACCAATAATGAAACCCTTAAGGCACAATCCAATGATGTAAAGGAAAGCCCTGAGGAGAACCTTGATAAATGAGTGTGGTCTGGCACACAGGGATAAGTTTGCTAATAACTGGTATAAAGTGCACACAATTTTATTACCTTTCTGCCACTTTGACATTAAGACTCGCAGACATCAATAGCATCTGTAGAAATAACTGCATGAGCTACAAAATCAATACTCAATACTTGGCTTTCAAATCAGCAACCACTAGGGAATGACTCAACATTATCATTCCAACAGATAGACTGTAATTTTCCACTGCGTGCTACCATTGCAATTCAAATCCAAATCTGCAGCCGTACGTGGATAAACTTTTAATCAATTATCAGAAGACTTAATTGCTCTGAACGTCTGCTGCTGGTTTGAGCCCTGGGTTTCACCTATGAGGACTGCATTTATAGTAAGTTAGTTAGTTAGCTATGATTTATTGCCATTCCAGCATGGTTAGGCTATATACATGGGATTTGCGTATGTACATTATTTTGTTAGTTGGGGATTAAGCATTTGTAGTAAAAAGGATAAACCAACATGAAGACCAGAGAGCTGCCTATGGGAGTAAAGCAAGCCGTTTTGGAGTTAAGAAAATAAACCAACTGATCAGAGCCATTGCAAAAAAATTGAGCTTAGCCAATACAAAAAAAGAGTGAAACCATCTGCATAATAACAACCAGACAGTAGTTGATGACAGAAACGGTGTAAGAGCTATGAAGAAAAACCCCAAAAACAAGTCGGTGACATCAACAACAACGTCCACAGGGCAGATGTGAAGGTATCACAATCCACCATTTGAAGAAGACCAGGAGAAATACGGAGGGTGTACCCTAAGACGCAACCCATTCATCAGCAGTAAGAATCAGAAGGCAAGAGATGAGTGGCAAAAGCTCTGGAACCACGATTAACCTCTTCCAAAGTGATGGAAAGGCCAAAATGTGGAGAAAGAAAGGATCTGCTTGTGATTCAAAACATACAAGCTTATCAGTTAAGCCCAGTGGAGGTAGTGTTATGGTGTGGGCTTGCATGGCCACTTCTGGAACGGACTCACTATTCTTTAATGATGAAGGTTATGGAGAAATGCATCCAATCTAATTGGGAGGAACTTCATCATACAGCAAGACACTGACCCCAATCACACTGCCAACACAATAAAGCACTTCACTACGGGAAAAAGTGGACGGTTTTAGACTGGCCAAGTCAATCCCCAGACCTTAACCCAACTGAGCATGCATTTCACCTCCTGAAGAGGAGACTGACGAGTGAAAGCCCCCAAAACAAACAACAAACTGTGGAATTTATTTCCCAAAGGGTAATGGTTGTAAATTTTGAGAGCCCTCTTGTTTGCTCTTGATTGTGCGCAGACACATTTAAGGTAAAAGTTATTACAAGACAAGACACAAATGATTTGCCTATGAACTTCCCAGAAGGACCCCAACCAACACTAAAACTTTAAATGAGCTTTAAACTAGCATCTTACACTACACATATAGTTATCCAGGTCACATGATCCTTGTGTTAATCCTTTTGGTGTATCCCACTTAAGAACAGCCGTCAGGTTGGCAGAGCAAACATTGTGTAATCCACAACACAAAAGCACAGCTGTCAGCGCTGCAGTGTCGACACCTCATCATATACAGCTCATTAAGCGCTTCATTAACGGCTGTGCATGATGGAAAAGGTCAAAGGTCATTTTCTGTCCATACCTTGCACATTAGCTTTGTACTGAAAAGTGTTATCCTCTTGTAATTAGTTCTAACAGTCATCTAGTTTTCTTTTCAAATGTTGCTTAGAGCAAACTATGAAAGGTTTCCATGAGCACAGGTGATGAAGAAGAAGCCTCTTGTGTCTAATTATGTGCTCGATGGCAATATCAGTATTTATAGTGAGGCTAGTGACCAATAAAATGCTGATATTGGGCATACAAAGTATACAGTGATTTATTAATCAAATACTGCTTATAGGTAAAATCAACAGTTCTATACAGGTCATTCTACAAAGAAGCAATCTGAAAAAATATACATTATGTTGTCCTACACAGCCGCACGATATAAAGAGGCGTGTAAAAGGGAAGCAAGTTTACCAGGTCACAGAGCGGCACAACTATAAAGCAAACACTTTGATCTGAAAGTTAAAGCCTTCCATGAACCTAAGCGTTCGCATGAACACCACGTTCCTGATTCGGATCGAGGAGCAAATTTCAATAGGATTTTTATAAGTGTAAAACATCAACATAATGGTGAGATTCTGGCATTACGTTATTTGCATTTCTGAACGGACTCTCAATATTCCTCAATACTCTTTACAAACACTGAGTTTCGGTGTGAGGACGTGGTGAGGCTCCAATGCCAGGCTGCACAGAACAGTGTATACACAACTACCTTTTGTTTAAATTTCCATAACAGCCTTGCGACTTCCCAGAACGGCAATTATCAAGATGATGATAAGCACATTTTGCGTTTTACTCAGGTTAGGACAGTTAGCTAATGGGGCTTTGTACATTTGCGAACCAGGTGGTAAGATTGAAATGCTTTAATAATTAATTACATATCCTCACATAAACGAAACCGTAGTCTAAATGATGCATGGAAAGCATTAGATTGATTTTGGTTTCCTCTGCAGATGCTAGGGTTAACACCCACGCTACTCCAGTTACAAACTGGTAGATCAGGCTGACAAGTTACATTTTGAGAAATATCTCTAATTTTCAAAAGTCCATTTCTAGTTTAGTGCAGCCTGATGAGAAGCATGCGTCTCCACTCCACTTTCACTTTTTTATCTAAACTTGGACATCTAAATGCCAAGCTGATAAATCACACCACTTATGTAACTGGCATGTCCACTGGCTGCCAGAATATCTCCCAATATCATCATTCTAGAAAATAGCCACAGATGAATGAACTACGTTGCAAAAGTTACAAAACTAACATCCAGACTGACTGACCTATTGGAAAACTATTGTAATGTGGCAGTTACGTAAAATATTTTTTTTTAACTTTTATGCACCTGTGCAAGTATATTAATTTACTCCCAGGTTTGTAAACACATTGAAACCAAAATGAACTGAACTCGTACGTTTATATACGTCAAGTATTAGGAGTGTCGGCTGTGGAAATCTCAATATATGTACATCCATCAGACTGGCTGGACTGAACAGAAAGTAGGAATAATGGTCTTTGATCAAAGTGTGTTTAATTAGGGATGCAATGATACCAAAAATTCATGGTATGGCAATAACATGGAAAAACTCTGCATTCAAGCCCCGACTTGCTCAAGATTAGAAAGTAAAATGAAAGCCAATTTATTTATGTTAAGTGCTGGTATATAAATATAAATCTGAATAATGAGGGTAGAGAAAAGGAGGTGGTCATAAAGTTATGCCTGATCGGTGTATAAGGGGAAGTGAACAGGTTAACCATGTCCATAGAGCATTTATAAAATAGTTACTAAAACTTGAAAACTCATTAAAGTGTTTGTAAATTGTTGTGCAATTGTAACATGTTGCCATCATGAAATATACTGCTTTGAATTTTTGTCCCTCTTTATGAAAACACCCTGTAGACATAAAAATGTACACTGATGTACATATAAAGATCATTTTAAATTCCTATGTTGAAAAGTGTCTAAATTCTGTTATTTCTGACTGAATTTGTACGATACGGATATGAAAGATATTCCACAGAGCACTGCACTGAAACTGAGGTGGAGCCTCTACTTAAAGTACACATTCCTGTTCCTTGCTGAAGGGTGTGCAATTCTCTGGAAATTCGCCAATTCATATAAAACAAGAGCACAAGTACACTGAATCACATTAACAAGAACGTTAACAAACACTCAAGCCAAGAGAGCAAACAGGTGCATGTGTGTTTTTTCTGCTCATCATCTCGGTCCTGTTGGCTCATGACTTTCATCTTTCTGCTTCTTATCATCTTGGCTCATTCACCCTGTAGGATGGTCGAGAGCTTCTCGCTTCCTCAACCCCTCTCACATACACACACGCATGCTCGCGCACACACACACTCACGCTCACGCTCACAGACACGTGCACAGAGCTAATAATGCTCCACACTGACAGCATTTTATCCTGTCCCTGACCCAGGCTATGATTATCTTCAGAATGGCACTGTTATGAATACACTCCCTTCTGCCCTGCTGACCACCGCAGTGTCACAGTGATCACGCTGCTCCAGCCCGGTCTCAGCCAAAGCAAGAGAGTCAGAGGAAGAGGAAATGAGAATGAATACAGAGGAGAAAGTCGTCCAGGAGAATCAAAGTGGGCATGGCATTTCATAAACAAATAAGGTTATCACTATGCAATTAGAAATGGTAGAAAACAGTGGAAAAATGGCTTTTCATTAACACAATATATGACAACAAATTATTTATAGCATCTGCACAATTTTCATTTAATAACAATGAAGAATGATGGAAAATGCACGAAATGAAAGTTAATCTCTTTTCAAATAATTAAAGCAGAGCGGAGATATGGTTCATGGAGACTATATGAAGCAGCTCTGAGACCCCTCAGAACAACACCAAACAACTCAAACAGAGAGTTAGAGGGGCGAAGAGAAGAAGAGCAAACGTTCCTGCTGTTAACGAAAGTAACAGACTCGCTGTTGCACTGAATCCACTGGAGGCAGACTCACATCTCAGATGGGAGATCAAGGCCAGGAAAAGAAGCCTCAGTCTGGAGCTTCGCCACTGCGATACCCAGCAGACAAATCTGACAAATAATGTATTTGTATTTGGTTCCCCAATATATGCCTTTGTGTGAGTGTGTGTGTGAGTGTGAGCGTGAGTGTGAGCATCTCAACACTGGTTTGTAAGTAAAATCTCTCTGGTCAATTTGGTCATGGACTTTTTGTCTTGGTTAACAATTTAACACCACATGCTGAACTTAATGGCATGCCTGTACACTAAACTCATGGCAGTGGTAGCCCAGTGGTTAAGACGTTGGACTACTGATCAGAAGGTCAGGGGTTCAAATCCCAGCACCACCAATCTGCCACTGTTGGGCCCTTGAGCAAGGCCCTTAACCTGCAACTGCTCAGCTGTATAAAATGAGATAACTGTAAGTCACTCTGGATAAGGGTGTCTGCTAAATGCCGCAAATGTAAATGTAAATGATGAAGCGGACACTGTAGTCGTTCCAGTTCACTCTCCAGTACGTGTTAAATGAACAACACCTTTAACAGCGAGTTCTCTTGGTTCTTGTTTGTCAGGTTTTAAGTTTTTTTGTGTGGCAGGAAAAAATACCATATTTGACACAGAGAATATTCTCAAACACATCTGTAGTGATGGGGACGAGACCACCTATATCGAGTCTGAGTCAAGACCAAGTCTTTGGGATTTTGAAACAGTCAAGACCAAGTCAAGATCACCAAGCCTTTGGGTCTTTGGAGGATTTAAAAAAGACTTAAAAAAGAAAAAAGGTCTGTTTTCGCCTACATAGCACCAGTCAATACAATGTGAATTAATGGATTTTATTTTATTTTTTTTATTAACATGCATAATTATTTTGAGAGTATGATAATTGTAAAAGTTTACATTTTTCTCAAGTTCTCCCTCTAAAATTAGTCCAAAAACATGAGTCCACTCAATGCTGCTCTAGTCTGAGACCAATTCAAGATCCATTAGAATCGCTTTCAACTCTGAAATGACACCAAGTAAGTGAAAGTGGTCTTGAGACCAAGATTGGACTACAACAGTCCAGTACTACAACACTCCACATCACTCTTGTGATGTCTACACATCAATCCACTTTACCCCTGAAACATTATAATGAATACTGTATAACACTAAAAAAAAGCTAGTTAGGAATCTACTGCAGATAATCCTTTAATTACAAACGTTCATCATTAGCATTAGTCACTGCAAGTTTCCACCTAATTAAAGTCATTAATTTAACAGATAACTGGCTCGTATCAGGTGTTAAGCTATTTCATGGGTGTGTTGTACAGTGTTAATGTAGTCCAACCAGTCAGTCGGACTCACTCTTACTGTATTTACTTTATCCAGCCAAACCACACACTCAGTATTTTAGCAGACCAAGAAGCACATTTCCTCCCTCACTACACACACACACACACACACACACACACACACCAAACTGGAGAGGAAGTTCCATTACTATATTACACTGGAGACGCCAGTGAGACACGTCAGCACACTTCTATCACCACTGCTTCAATTTCACTACTGATCACAAACACACACTAACATTCGCTCATGCACACGCTCATGCGCGCGCTCAAGCACACTCTCACTAACACACACACTCACGCACTCACTAACGCACGCACTCATGCACTCACGCACTCACTAACGCACACACTCATGCACTCACGCACTCACTAACGCACGCACTCATGCACTCACGAACGCACATACTCATGCACTCACGCATGCACTCATGCACTCACTAACGCACATACTCACGCACTCACTCGCGCGCACGCACTCACTCGCGCGCACGCAGTCACTCGCGCGCACGCAGTCACTCACGCGCACGCACTCACTCACGCACTCACGCTCATGCACGCACGCATGCACTCACTCACGCATGAACGCACACACTCACTCACTCAGTCATTGTGATGCATAATTAAATGAGGGTGTGGACATGTCTTCCAGGCCCAGACACTGATTCTGCATAAAGACATATTCAAAGATAAGAGATCCCAAAAAAGCAATCAAATGCTCTAAACACACAGTCAGCTAGTCTGAACAGTGGTGCATGAGTATCAAAATAAGGCATGAAACATAGAAAGTGTGATTATCCATATAATGATGTGGGAAATCATAATGCTGCTAAGAGAGAACATTAAATGAGAAGAGAAACTCAAACAAAGATTTCAGCCTGCATGTGAACAAAGACCAAATGCAGAACAAACAGATGTAATGGCTGCTACCGAGTTGTGCACATGCTAATCCATGTATAAAATACCTTTACAAAATGGTTTATTTCTGCTGCATCTCAGCACATGGTCAGTGGTATGACCAGAACGCAGCTCCACTGCAACTGGGAATGCAAACACTGCAGACACGAAGGACATTTATATATTTATAGGTATGTTTTTATTGATTTTTAATGATCAATGCAGTCTTGCGTTCTGAATAGAAGGATGTGCTGACCTTGCTGTAATTATGAACACCGAGACGCTTGGAAAGGCCACTTAGACCATTCAAGGAACAGCAACTGCATTCCAGAGCAAGAGGCACAAACGAGTCTTAAGGCTGTGTGTGTGTGTGTGTGTGTGTGTGTGTGTGTGTTTACTCTGCCCTTCTATTATTAATTCAGTCATGTGACCATCAGTTCATTCATTCCTAGTTTATGACTACTACCAACTGGGCCAGACCCTTCTCCTCATTAAAGCCCACTCTCCAAAGCTTTTCCTGTCTCTTCAATTGGACATCTGCACTGCCATTGCTGATTTATACTGCCACTTCCCATTCCTCAATCTTTACCGCTGTGCAAGAGTGCACCTCAGCTCACAGACCTCAAAGGAGACAAAGAGGAACAAACTGTCCTGCTTCTGTGAATCGCAGTAAGAGGACAAAGACTCTCGGGCTATAATTAGTGAGCTACAAAAAGGTTTGTCTTGCAAGTAGAGCTCTCACAATGGATGTAATTTTGTGAAACCGTCAGTGATCAGATTATTGATTATTATTAATGGTCTGTGTGGCATTTATCCTTTGTTATGCTCACCATCATTTTGACAGTTTGGCACTAAAAACATGATAGGCCATAGCAATAATAAGGAATACCAGGCATCCACATGGACGATGCTTGTAAAAGATATATGAATAAGATATAAGAATATGGGAGGGACAAAAGTTATGCAATGTTTCTGAAGTGAGTTAGGTCAATTAGACAGCTGCAGCATCCAGATGAGACTATAGACCAAGGCTACATCCACACTAAGATGTTTTCATTTTAAAGTGTTTAAAAACAAACATGATCTCCATCCAGATAAATATTTTAGCTCAGTTTCTGCCTGTCCAGACTAAAACACAACCCTGAAGTTTTCTCATTAATACAGGGCCAGCAGCATTTCCAAAACTCTCAGATTTAGGAGACTGAAAACTCTGGAGTATTATGAACTCCAGGCCTAAACATAAAACAAAACTCAGGGTGCGACTTCAGAGCATAAACTGTTTTGGTGAAGTGTGAAGTGTGAATGTTACGGGTATCGGGGTGGGACCATCACACAATAAGTTGTGTGTGAACAACTTCACTAGTAAGTATCGTAGTTTGTAGTTATGGTTTACTGCCATTTCAGCACAGTTAGGTATATACACTGAAGTACCAGAAAAGCTTGATAGGTCCCCCACGGGATCTTGGAGGGAACGTTGCACAGTCCTCACACTGACATTTGTTGAGGCCCCAACATTGAATTCTGATGTTACCCGAGGCAGTGTGAAACGATTCTTGTCAGCCGACACTGGTCACGTTCGCCCAGATTCTTTTTACAGCCACACCGCTGTCATAAGTTATTGTAGTCACAGTTCACCCTTGAAATGCTCATACGTGAAAATCCATAATTTGCTTCTACCTCTGAAATGCTATGACCCATCTCACCAGCTCCGACTATTAAACCACGTTGAAAATCGCACTTGCCATTCTCACGGTGGAAACAACACTAGAAGCTTCCTTAGATGTCTATCGTTTTTTATAGACACACTGGCGGACGCAACCAATGACGTGCATAGGTGGCATTACTATTTATTTTGCATAGGCTCCAGTACCAGCTTTTCTGGTACTTCAGTGGACATGCCATTGATATATGTACATTATTTCTCTAGTTGAAAATAAGGTAAATGGAAGATTTATATCTTAAATTTGACCTTTTATCTTTAGATATTCAAGAAAGTCCAGAATCTTCTTAGGTGGCTTTCTTTGAAAGCGTTCTTTCATACTGCTGTCTTTATAGTAGTTTTTTCTAATATCATCGATGGCATTCTATTAAGATATGTTTTATTGTTAATAATGAATCACAGTTTATGCAAGATGGTGCATCCTCTCCAAGAAATAGGTGTCAGTGTGTCAAAACTGTAGTGAAACTAGTAAGAAATCAGCCTACGAGGAAGCACTACTGCTATCTGCTAACAGCTCACAGAACTGATTTACAATGACACCAACGCATCTTCAGCATTACAACCTAACTGGTTGACGCAGTCAGCATACTGCACTGCTGACGCCTCTGGTGAAAAAAACCCAGTAACAACTAGTCAATCCAGCTTTTAAACGTGTTCAGACCACACTGCTTTAGACAACTGAAGTGCCACCCACACTGAAATGCCATTCCAATACTAATAGCTCATTTGGGCTTTGTCAGCTATTGTCCATACTAGTGCTGCTGAACCGTTGTACTTTGACAAGCGACCACGCCTCTCTTGTGGCATTTGGTATACCCTCCCACTGAGAAAATGTAAATGCCTAGAAACGACTCAAGTGTCATAAAGCAAATCTTTTATTCAAGCCCAGAGTCAGTCTCTGGGGCACTGAAGTTGTCAGCGACTGTGAGTCTTGTGAGATGCTTTGTCCTGGTCAGTTTCTTATGAAAAATATTAGTCAGTAAATTCCTGGATAGTGACCTGAAACACTATATATACAGTATATATATATATATATACACAGTA
>JAOVVH010000061.1:12626372-12638764 GCA_028566435.1 Scorpiodoras heckelii | reverse complement strand
AACTTTTTAATGTATGTTTTGGTTGGAACGTAAACTTACTCTTCGGTTGCAACGTGCCACGTTACTCTGATTTAAATTGGCGAATCGATGCCTTTAATTAAACTCCATCTCTAATCAGTATGTCAGATGACCGAAAGACAAAAACTATTTTTTTATTTAAAAAAATGAAAAGACGTCAATTACCTTTAATATTTCACTTTTATCAAATAAAGTCGAGTGAATAATGAAGCAACATTCAAGTCATTTCTCTTTAAATAGACCAGTGATAAATGGCAACAACATTTTCAATGGTCCTACTATGCCGACCTACATGTACAACACAAATCAAAATGTGCGTTAAAACCGCGATTAATACAATTTAAAAAAAATTAATTGCGTGATTAAAAAAATTAATTGCGTGACAGCACTAATATAGATGTATATAAACTATGCTTGATAACGCATATGCATGGATTCATCACTAGCCAGACATGCATGATAACTACTATCAGAATGAATGAGAACTACTTAGAGTTTTAAACGTCTATAGTGTTTCAGTTTCTTCTGAAGCAGTCAAGAACATCACTACTGTTAATCCTTAGAAATACTCACAACTCGGCTACTGAAACCTGTAAGATGCAAGCTTTATAGGTTTTTTATATGCAGATTAGTAAAATACTAATTAAACCTGCCCAATTTGTAGTGAATATGTGTCTGCATACGTCTGTGTGTGTGTTTGTCTCACCACTGGAAGCAGCTGTGGGTAAAAGAACACATGGCTCTCTGCCACATCCATGGTGCTGACCAGCTGTCTCAGATAAGCCCGATCATCTAAGGAGACATCTGCTCCAGGGTGCAGAACATCACTCTTCAGTACACAGTTGAGATACACAGGAAGCAGCTTCATGCACTCTGGGAGGATCAGCTACACACAAAGCCAGCGGATAATTAGAAATGTTCATGATAGAGGTGCACACTGCTATACTGTGCAAAGAATGATTAATCACAGCAACACTGCTATCAAAAGTAATTAGCAGGGCAGCTGTGTTCACCTGTCCAGCTGAAGATGGGCTAGCACAATGCTTGCGGTAGCAGGCCAGGATCTGGGCACACTGGTTCACCAGACTGTCGCGCACGTTTTTGGTTGGGTTGTTCAGTACACTGCGGTAGGCTACAAACAAACAAAAAGACATTTTCTTACATAATGTTCAACTTCTTGTGCATGGCAAATTTGATCTACACACACACACACACAAAAAAAAAAGAAGTACTGCCATGAGTGTGTGTCACCTGATTTTGTCTCACTCACCATACTTAGCAAAGTAGTTGATGATGGTGTCTGTTTCACAGTTCCTGTACAAATCAGCCAGCTGTGCACAGCAGTTCACTGCCATGTTGTGGATGCGGAGTCGCCGCTGACCATTACAGCTGGTGTATAGTACAGCACACTGTATACACACACACACACACACACACAACAAGAGTGTGGTTACTAAAGGTGAAAGAAGTTTAATATTAATTGTTAACTCACTCTTCCTCTCTAACACATACCTGGATGAGTGCACCAGTCTCCTCACTCAGCTTGTCATCGTGCTTGAACTCCACTGTGATGGTTTTGTCACAGTCCAGACACGCCAGCTCTACATCTGTGGTGTTGCTCATGTAGAACGAACCGAAGAAGTCTGTGGCCCGGATACCTAGAGAATCAATCACCAAATCAATAAAGAGTGTAATATATGTACACAAATACACAAAGAAGTAAAAAAAACTTAACTAAGGCCCTGATCACACCTGCCGGAGGTAGGCTGTCATGCAGATTTCTTATCTCAGTCATCCTCAGTATTTATGTTCAGGTAGAAATGTAATGTGAATCATAGCTCATGAACCTGTACAGACTGGTTCAAATGGTTTAACTGTGTGACCTGCTGACGGAATGTATAAATGAAATGATGGATAAGATTACAAATGAAGCTGTGAAAAGCTTCTAGCCTGCTTCACGTTGCCAGACAGGTTCTACTTAAGTTATGTTTAGATTCAACAGGTCTGGCAGTAATCACGCCTGGGTGTGTTTAGTGAAATTGAACCAATTAGTCAATTGGGTTTGGCTAACAGGTTGATTTAGTAGCCAAGGCGGCAGTTACTTTTTTCATAAGAGGCCAGGTAGGACTGAACAGCATTTTCCTAAATAAATAAAATAATTTAAAAACAGCATTTTGTGTTTACTTGAGTGATCTTTGTCTAATATTAAAAGTAGTTTGATGATCTGAAACAAGTGCGACAAATAGGGGCAAATACTTTCACAGCAGTGTCAATAGTACAGTGTGAGTTTATAAGATTTATAAATAAATTTTTTTTTTTTTTTACTGAACTCCACTTTGAAAGGCAAGATTTTTTTCAAATTCACCAGATTATCTAATTCAAGAGGCACAAAAATCCTGTCCATAGAACAGTTGAATGAAGTCCACACAAATGCCACTTTCCCTTACAATTACGGCTCTGAAAATTAATCTGAAAAAGCCGATCATATATTTAAACAGCACTAAAAATGATCTTAGTAACATTCAGCATGTTTTACAGTGATAAAGTTATAATTGGAACCTAACACAAAGACTTTCTAAATATTCCCATCTCCAGTTAAAAGCTATTGGAACAGAATAGAATTAAACTGACCAGTTACTTTAACTATTGTACTTGAAGCCCGTTAGGACTGAAGTCACTTTGCTCTAACACGAGTATATGTACCGAAAAGGTCTGTCCCACTCACCAGTGCTTGTGCGGACCCTCATCACCGCATCAAAGCCCACCTGCTTCTGCACATCTTTCCGCAGATCGTTCAGAAACCGCTCCTGGTCAGACTGGGCCTGACACACAAACGCATTGCAGTGTGACTGTGAACAGTTTCTCACATAATCTACTAAATCTTTCACACTAAAGATCCAAGCGATCTGAGAGATGTTGTGGATCCAGTAAAACAAACACACACAATTGTTCCTCTGACCTGGAAATAGGTATATTTGTAGATGGAGCCTCCTGTTGAAATGGGTACCACCCCCAGTGTTGCCACATCTACATACTGATTAGGGAATAGGAAGAGGTCCACAGAACAGCCCTGTGCCACACATTCCTTTGCCAGGTTAGCATAGAAGCTCACTTGGGGCTGGAATAAAGTCTGGGAAAAGAGAAGAGGCAGGGAAAATTAATCAAGACACTTCAGAAACTGGATTTATTTCTTTAATAATAAACAAGCAAACCAAAAATATCAATTAACACAAAGTTAATTGTGTACCTTCTCTTTGTCTGTGCCAACCAGTTTTTTGTCTTCCCTGTTCTTCAGCTTGCCTGGAGCTTCACCGATGGGCAGAGATGTGTGGAAGACAAACAGCTTTCCAGCACAGTCTGCAGCCTGAGACACGCAGACCAGCCATCAGCCTTTACAATACTCTTTTATGTACTGAGTAAAAATGCAGGCTTTATGCTGTCTACCATGTGATCAATAATCTCTAGTGCTGTCACGCGACAAATTTTTTAAATCGCGTTAATCGCGCAATAAATATTTTTCATCACGCGTTAATAGCGCTTTTAACGCACATTTTGATTTGCGTTGTACACACAGGTAGCCATTGCTGTCTCCGGCGCTCATTAAACTGATGTAACATAAATATTTTGCAACCCAAAAAGAGCTACAACTTCTTCGTTCTCCATTGCTCCTTTGAATCTTTAGCAATGTTTATGATAGCTAACGAGGTAGATCAGAGCACTGTGCATGAGAAGAGGCAACCAAAAATACATTACAAAGTTAAAATACATCACCCACCGTTCATAGACGTTTCATCACATTTATTTCAAAAGTGCCTACAGCATACAAAATGAGTCTGAACAGCGCTGTTTGATTTATCATGCTAAATACAGCCGAGTGCTGAAATGATGGCGTGATCCGGAGGCTGTTCGCTGTTGATGACGCTGCAGGGTGTTTCAAATAGAGCCATTTTAGTGACCGAGTTCCCTATGAAGAGCTCTTGGGTTTCTGTACCCTGTGCAGTATGTAGGCAGCAGGGATACCGATTGGGGACACTTGCGATTGGAATGCAGCCTAAAACGAGTAACGTAACGGTCGATTTCAGAATGTTTGGGTACACTGACTGCACCGCTGGATTGCGTAATTTAACTAATTTTCAATCTGCGTTAAAATTTTTAGTGGTGTTAATTTTTTATTCGCGATTAATTCTTTATACCATTAATGAGTTAATTTGACAGCACTAATAATTTCATAGCAAAATCAACTAAAATGAGATAAAAAAAAGTTATTATGTTCAACAGATATGTAGTAAAAGTCCTAAAGACCTTAAGCGCTTCCAGTCCAGCTTGGATTACAGGACCAAACACCGTCTCGGTCTCTCGTGTGTCAGCAAACATCTCAGGGATCTGATCCAGCAAACTGCAGAGAGAACACAATGTATATTAGAAGATTGTCAGCCAAAAAATAGCCATCAAAATTTCTTTCTAGAGCTAACTAACCTCTCAATGACAATCCTGGACTCTGAGACATTGACAAGGAATCCATCCAACAAGGGTACAAACATGTCTGCCACATCTGAGACCACCATCATCTGAGGCTGGGCCAGGGACGGCTTCACATTATAGAAGTGCAGCACTTTGTTGTAGGTTACAAAGCCTACTCGGATGTTGGACTCCATATCAGGGTTCTCTCTATAAAAAACAAAACACAAAAAACACCACAATATCTGAGTGACAGTGCTTTGATAAGTAGTGAAAGAATTATAACTGTTTAAAACAATGAACTGAAACTAAAAGGATTTTACTCTGATAAGGATTTTAATTTTACTCTGGCTGATCGAAATCTGTACCTGGGCAAATAGTCCAGCAGGGTCTTAAGCTCCTGGCATACAATCCCCACCATGCCACTTTTCACAGCATTGTATGACACATCAATTAAGAAGATGAAGGCTGGAGGCTGAGGAATCTTGTTGTTCTATAAACAATAACAAGGATACAAAAATAAAGATAAGCACATGCTGGAAATTGAACTATTATAAATAATTCTTAACTCGTAATTCTGAGTGCCTACCTTACAATAATCCACTGTGGCTACAAACTCATAGCTGCCCAGGGACAGCTCGGGCCGATCATTGCAGTCTACACGCTTCCCTGTGTGGTCCAGATGCTGGAAATAATGGGGAGGCACTAAAACAGCAAAGAGTTATACATATGATAACACTCAGTAAAAGATGTCCATCCCTTTATAGGTCACGCCTATATCTCATTCAATTCCAACGTCTAACCACATGCTGACGTGACACAATGGCAATGCTTCTGAAATGAATGTCATATAGCCTAGAACACCTGATAACTAAGGAACTCACCTTCCGTGACGCAGCTGCAGAAGCTACATTGGAAGCGTCTTCCACCCTCGATAAACTGCATGTAGGGACACATGTAAGCCTTACAGCGATTACAGCGAATAGGACCGCTTTCTCCATGATCCACTATATAAGGGGGGTTCTGAAAGGAACAAATGTGAAACAATTAGTTAATTCTCAATGCTAGATCAAACAGTTACGACACTGGGCCTCATTGATCAAACTGGATATGAACGGATTTATGCAAAATTATTCATATGAGCATTTACACAAGAAATTTGGCATTCATGAAAATCCTATAAGAATATGGAAAAAAAGGTTTACATGCTACTTGTGCTCCTGACTGAGTGTAAATTTGCACATAAAAGACTAAAGTAAACCTCGACTTCATAATGCTCATGGATTACTGCATTTCATAACTGGAATATAACAGAACCGTCTTCAACAAAAACACATCCTCATGGTAGTTACCTAGGTCAGGGAGTACATTTTGTGAAAAGTAGATATTTTATATTGTTGGCATTAAGTATAGAATATAAAAAATAAAAAAGCCAACACAAAGCCACAAATATAACCAAATAAAACTAACCACTAAAATATACCTAAATAAAACCAACATTAATTCTGACAAAATAAATGGTGGTGTATATGTAAATAATGTATATGTAAATAAATTGTACAAGTCATATGTAAAGGGAGGATGGGCCAGCTGAGCACAGCTGTAAGCCGTAAACAAACGCCTGAGCTGATGGAAGATTTTATTAAAAAACAAAAAAAAACAAACAAACAAAAAAAAACACCAATACATTTTTTTGACAGATGTAAGGAAAAATAATTTCCCTGTCTGGTTTTCAGGCTATAACCTGATAATTATTTTGAGCTCAGAGTTGTCTATTTACTTTTATGAAGTTTTGTGAGCATCACTACATATCTCTGCTGTGCCGTGCACGTGCTCGGTAATTTACGTGTTTGGCATTCATCAGCACACACATGAAAGCACAAAGAAAATCAGCATTTCTAAAACCTGTCTAAATCCAGTGGAAATGTTTAGTTCGGTTAGTTCGGGTGATGCCCAGTATCTGTGACTGGACACACATTAATGCTGCAATTATGGCTCTAACAGCAAACTGACAAATCCTTAAAATTCACCAATAAAAACTGTCACAAATGAATTTCATTATGAATTAGTTGGTCCGTTAGGTAGCACACTGTGGCACATACCATTTAATGTTCTTAGCGTTCATAGTGTATTTTGCAACACAGTGTGTGTCATCATCAAGTCAGCAGCCCACCTTTGGTTTACATTAAGTTGATCCCAGAAAGAGTCAATTCCCTGATTCCAGGCACTGAAACTAAAAAGCTTGGGAGACTGGAAATGACTCGCCCGAACATAGCAAGCAAAATGAATTTAGCACCTCAAAGTTTCTCTTCACGAGACAGCCAGCAAATACTGGCCTTTATTTTCAATTTGATGGTTAGGAATTGAACAAATCAGGGCTTGAAATGCAGGCAAGACCTTTTCCCATTTATTGAGACCACTGGCCACACTGCAGTCACTACAGTGTGGAGGGTCTGAGGGTCTCAATGAACTATATGATGAAACAGAGCACTACCTCATTTGGAGGAAGAGTAGCCAGCGGTTTGATGACTGCAGCCAGAGGCACCTGGGACTGTTTCGCCATGTCTGAGGTACACGGCATGTTATAGGCTGTGCAACGGATGAAACGTGGACTTGCATTGCCTTAAAATGAACACCACACAATAGTCAACATATAAATCCAACACAGCAACACAAGACATTCCACTTAAAAGCATAAGCAGCACAGAAGATAGTGTTGCAATGCTTATCGACAAGAAAACATATAATTTTGCCCTTTACCTTGATCTTTAACATGGAAGTTGGTAGTGACGAGGGGTGGAGCTTGACCCCTGACCCCAGTGACAAAAGGTTCGTTGCTTTTGTTTACCTTGTCATCCTCAATTACCTGAATCTGGGAGAGCAATGACATACAATTTACCTATGCACAGATCTTTCAAAACCACAATGAGAGAATGGATCATGCTTATAAACAGATACATAAACCCTTCAATCAGCTAGTAGGTCAGACATGCAAGGGCTGAAGTAGCATGCAAAGAGACAGGGAGGGACTAGATGGGGTGGCACGAAAGACAGGTTTGAAAGCCCATGGTCTTAAATCCAGCTAATTTATTATAGATCAGTTGCTTAGCTACATGAATTCTCAAGGTGGAGGCTTCTCAAGGCATCATAACTTAGTCAAAAAATATCACGGCATCACAGTATAAATCTAGCCACCTAAAAACACACAAGCTGGTTATGAAAATTAAAGGAAACATTCATTATAAAATACGTATAAAGTGGATGTGGTGGTGTACAGTGCTGCTTAGTCAAAATTAGATCTTTTTTCCCCTTATTTGGTTTCGTTCATCAATGTCATGTCTTTCTATATAAGAAAACCGGTCACATATGATAAAGTTAGGAACGTTCTAGGCTTGGGAGCAATGTAACATTTAAATAAAAGGGTAATTGGCTTTCAGTGCAGTCTGTTCCCCATGTGTGGAGAAACAGACATCACTGAATTATAATTTAAGAGTCCAGAAGGAAGGGGTTTGTGAAATTTTTGGTGCCACACAGTAACACCCATACTACAAAACTATACAACACACAGGAAAAACCTAGCTAGCTGAAAATAGGTGACCACATTTACTTCAGTGGATCTATAAATATTATTGTTAAACTCACCTACTAATCTAATTTTCAAACTGATCTATTATACAGTACTGTGCAAAAGTCACAGGCACCCTTTTGTTTTTAGGTACAGCTTTTGTTATTTATGTTGGTTTTTTTTTAGTTCAACATTGAGTCTGTAAAAAGATTTTATATTTCTAAATGTTACATTTCAAACAAAAAATTAAATGTTACCCAAAAATGTTTGTATGTCAGTAACAAAATCAACGCATTACACAACAGACAACCTTTCGGACAAAAAAATAATCAGGACTGCTGGGTTTTTCTGCAAATAAAAGAAGTAAGTGCGACAGTCACAGTCTCCAGAAGAGCTGTAGCAGATTCTCCAAGACACTCAGTAAACTTAAAAGCTACTTTCCTTCTAAAACTGCTCACATTGTACCTGGGAACACTGTTTAAGAAAAAGGCACCAAATACTGACTTCCTTTAGTTTATTACTGTCTACTGCACTTTATAGTGTTTTCTTTTATCTAGAAACATCTTCATTATTTTCAAAGACACCTTTGCTTTACTGCAAGTCATGTTCCGAAGACTTTGGCATTGTACTGTACAATAATTAGCTGGTAAGTTTTACTGAGTGTCTTGGAGAATCTGCCTTCTGGAGACTTTGACCGTCATACTTGCTACTTTTTGCATGCAAAACCCAGCAGCCGTCATTATGTTTTTTTGTCTGAAAAGTGGTCTATGTAATGTGCTGCTTTTGTTACATTTTTGTGTAACATTTATTTTTTTTGTTGGAAAAGTAATGTTTGGAAATATAAAATCTTTTTGTACTGACTCAATGATGCAGAATTCCAAAAAATAAAAAAAAACTTCAACAGCAAAAGTTGTACCTGAAAACAACAGGGTGCCTAAGACGTTTGCACAGCACTGTACATTTATACTATTAAGGGCTACAGAAAAACCCCAAATGAACAGATCTACAGAGTCCCGGCTGTTATTGAGAGGAGTTTGGCTGAGAAGGGGAAAGATTAGGGTTAGTGCAACAACACGGACATGCAGAGAGACACAAGGCACTTACTGGGCTGGGAATAGCGTCTGGGTCTATTCTATGTCTTGTTTTCTGCACAGGCGGTATGTCAGAGGCTTGCTTTACATTTTAACAATTTAGTCCAGCAAGATTAAAAAGAGGAGAACAAAAGCCAAAAACAAAAACAAAGAGAACAGAGAGAAAATAAACAGATGTGTAACCACAGTTACCTCTGTTTTTAAGACTTGCACAACAATTAATTACATTGCTTAGAAAGCAATACCAGTGAGAATGTGGATGCAAATATTGCCAGTGACACATGCAATATTCAAGCAGAACTTTTTAAAGCCTTAAATCTCCACCGGATTTGCATATCAGTTATTCCGCCATGGTGCATGCACATCAGACACAGGAGACTCCAGAGCATGACCTAGCTTACACAAAACACTGCACATAACTGGAACTGTTACTCTCAGTAACACAATAAAATACCAGAGACTACAGAGCTTAGATGTACATGTTTGAATAAAAGAGCACACTGTTGGGTAAAAAATGACAACAGACATACAGCATAGGTGTGTGCTTAACAGTGACAGAATGTGAAATGTGTCACAGACTGTGTACATGTGTGTGCTGAGGGACTTCTGTGTATGTACCGGGCTGGGGATGGAGTCTGGGTCAAGTCTCTTTGGTGCAGGAGGAGGGGCCTGTGCAGGGGGCTGCCCAGAATATGGTCCACTGTAGCCAGGCTGAGGACCTCTCACTTGCCCAAAAGCACCTGAATGGAACGCAGATACACGTTACTAACAACCTTCACCCCAGGAAGAGGAGACATATACAGTATACAGTGAACAACAATGAGGTGAAAACAGATCAGACGTCATGATTCCGAGTTAGCTCTATGGTACACTGCAGAATAAACACACAAACAGCTCTCACATCAAGGCAAAATTACATTTATTATCTTGCTCAAATGATCCATTCTCCTGCCTGTACAGGATCTCCTGAAAAACACCAGCCACTGGAAATTTCCATGCAATATAAGACAGGAAGCTGATGTTTCCAGGTGAAATAGTAGGGCACAAGCTTGAGTGAGCCCATGTTAAAGCAGAAGAACAGATATTTTGGTATGAAGAACAAAATGCAGTCTTGGTCATACAAATATCATTCCAACAAAAAGAATTCTGATCGAGTAATTGAGCGCCTGTAATTCATTATACATAATATTGCCTGCTATATGGTTGAGCAAAAACAGTTTATACATCAGTGTTGTGCACCACAAAACATTAAGATATTAGGCCTCTGAGGCTGTTTTGCACTTGGACTGTTTTGCTGGTCTGCACCCGAGTGCAATTATTCCCCCCTCCCCATTCCCCTTCCCCTTCTGGTCTCCTTCACATTACATTTTTTGGACCATTTACGTCATCGATGTGCAAGTAACGTGCAGCTTTTATTTACCAATGCTGCTAGGCAACAACGCAAAAGGGAGGCAAAGGTTTTCTTATTCATCTTTTTGTTTAAATGGTATCACCACGAAAATAACAGTGTTTGGCATTTTCACTATGCCATAAATGGACTCGCTGCTGAGACTGATGTGAGGCTGATGTGAGCTGCTCAGATGAGGAGACAGCTGGCATTGGGATATGAATGTGCAGCTTTGCTGAGCATACTGGTATACCGTTTAGGTGAGCAAACGGTGTGGCTGCCTGTGATTAAAAATGAAGTTTCTGATGATTCTGTGACCAGCAAACAAATTATAACCATAGAAAATAACCATTGTATGGCTTCTATGGATGAATTATCAGGACATTACAGAATTACATACATTCTTATTAAAGTTGAACAATTTATAGTGTCACTCTAAATACCACAACAACTTCTCAACAATTCTGGTACCTGTGCTTTAATGCATCTCAACAGAAACTATTATCTCTGGAAAGGCCCCATTGTTTCAGATCAGAATTTTCACGTACTGAATTTCACCTGATGAACAGGTACATGGCAGTCAAAAAAAAAAAGGAGTAATACAAGAAGGGGGAAGGGGCAATATCTACACAAGCTATAGCAAAGAAAAACAAGAGATAAATAAGTTATAAAATAAATGAAACAAAATTAGAAGTAGTGAAAAAAATATATTCAGGAAAAATGTGATTATGTGGCATGACTGAAATATTTACAGTTTAATCAGTATGTACAGAGCTGTGAGAATCTATTTGCCCCTTCCCAATTTATTTAATTTTTGCATATTTGTCACACTTGAATGTTTCAGATCATCAAACCACTTTTAATATTCAGACAAAAATAACAACGCTGTTAAGTGATTATTTCATTTATTGAAGGAAAAATGCTGTTCAGCCCTACCTGGCCTCAAGTGGAAAAAATTATTGTACATGATTCCACACCAAGAAAGACAAGAGGCTAAAATGGCCTCCAGGGGAGAGTTGCAAGACAGTGCAGAACACTTCTGACCAAAATGAAAACAAAAGCTCATATCAAATTTGCAAAACAAAACAAATAGATAACCTACAAGACCTTTGGGATAATATTCTGTGGGCTGATGAGACAAAGGTGGAACCTTTTGAAAGACAGGAGTCCTGTTACATCTGGTGTAAAGCTACCACCACACTCTACCATAACATCATCATACCAACAGTCAAACATGGTAGTGGTAGTGTGATGGTCTGGGGCTGCTTTGATCTGCAGAACCTGGACGACTTGTCATAATTGATGAAACCATGAGTTCTGCTCTCTATCAGAAACTCCTGAAGGAGAATGTCCACCTGTGCATTTCTGACCTATAGTTCAATTGCTGTTGTGTTACGCAGCAGGACAATGATCTAATACTAGTTAGTCCACCTCTGAACAGTTCAAAATTAAGGTTTTGGAGTGGCTGAGGCAAAGTCCATGCTGTGGCAAGGCCTTAAACAAGTGGTTCATGTTTGAAAACCCTCCAGTATAGATGAAATTAAACAATTCTGCCAAGAGGAGAGGGCCAGAATTCCTTCACAGCAATGTAAAAGACTCATCGCATGTTATTGCAAACAGTTGATTGCAGTCTTTACTGCAAGGGTGGCACAAGCAGTTATTAGGTTTAAGTGGCAATTACTTTTTCACATCGGTGATACAGGTTTTTAATTAATCTTAATCTTCAACAAATGGAATGATCATTTAACAGCTGAATTTAGTGTTCATTCATGTTGTCTTTATTTTATATTAAAATTAGTTGGATGATCTGTAACATTTAAATATGACAAATTAGTGAATAAAGAATTAACTGGGAGGGGGCAAAAATGAGCAG
>JAOVVH010000061.1:12477568-12489148 GCA_028566435.1 Scorpiodoras heckelii | reverse complement strand
CACACACACACACACACACACACACACACACACACACACACACACACACACACACACACACACACACACCGATCAGCTGTAACATTAAAACCACTGACAGGTGAAGCAAATAACAAAAAATATTAAAAATTATTAATAAATTTTGTTTATTTGCAGTAATGCAATGCCGAAATATGTTAGTGCTTGTTCAAATCCAGATAAGTGATGCTGGTGTGACTATGGGTGTTCCTTGGATAGATGTCTCTTTTGGTGTGCTTCTCCACCTGATGACCTTGAGGTCCTAGCCCTGTTTCCTGACCTAATATGCCACTTGCACAGTCACTATTGTTGGCCTATTCTTACATCCTGTTCTGTATCTGCCTTTGCCTGTTCCACTGCCTGAGCATATGGGTTAATCAATGAGTCTAACTTGGTGTCAGTATCCATTTCTTCTCTTGGACCAGATTCTCTTTCTGTTCAAGCTCACAGAGTAGCTACTGTGCATTATCTGTGTCTGTTCAGTTCATGCTACTCAATCAGTCTCTGACCCTGCTCCTGTTTTTGACCCTGTGGCTGCCCCAGCATTCTCGGTTTCAGTCTCTACTCCTGCTATTTGCTCTGCCCCTGTGCTGTGGTCAAATGTCTATTTTATCCCCTGTTTATTCTATGAATACTTTTTCTTCTACTTTAGGCCTTGTCTTCACTCTATGTATTGATTATTTTTGCAGTACTAGGCTTATTTCCTGTCTTTCCCATGCTTATTTCCATTTTCACCTCATACTCAGGCACTGATCCTCTGTCTGTTTTGTTCCTGTCTCTGATCCTTTAGTCGAGCATATCCTTGTGTCAGACCTTCATGTATAACCTTGTAATCTTCCAAAGTGTTCACAGTCTTAGCCTCTGAGAATTCACAGGCTTAGCCTCTGACAATTCACCTTCCCCAGTCTTAGTGCTCATGCCAAAATTCTTCCAGTTTCTAGCCACATTCTCTTTATTATTCTACTCACAGGCCCTGTTCTCTCCCCAGAGTCTGCCTTGGTCATCTGTTCAGTTACAGCCTTGTCCTTCCCTAGTATCAGCCCTGCTTCTTTACCAGTGTCAGCTTTTGGTTCTAATTTAATCTCCCCAATTAGACCAAGATCCAATTCGTACCTGGTCTCTGTGTATGCTTCCTTTTCTGTTGGTGTTCCCTGTCTTGTTCCAGTGTGTAGGTGAATGGTTCTGGCACTTCCTAGGTGGTTCAGCCCAGTAACTGGTACTACCCAGGGGTATGGATCTCGAGTCTTGCTTGCCTAGGCATTGTGAATGGTATATTATTCACATCCAAGCAGGCTTAGGCCCATATAGCTATCTATACACACGTCACCTACCCTTTTCAGTTTCTGAATTTCCAAATTTGCTCATTGTTTTCAGTTTTTTTTATCTGCTCATACCCTCATAATTAAATTTAACCTTCTCTTCAGTGTTTAGGGTAATTGTTTTTCTTTGCTCCATATTGCATCTTTTTCATGTGTCCTGTGTATTTCTTGTAAGCTCTTTATCAGTGTTTTACTTCTTGTTTTTTTTCCTAGTCTTTCCTCATTCCTATTTTTAGTATGTCCTTGTTTTTGGTTTTGACTCTAACCCATGTTTTTGCTTACTGAATATAGATTTGCTTTTTTGCCTGTACCATGTCTGCCTTATCCCTAATCCTGCAGGATGCAGCGTATCAGTTATTCTAGAAAAGACCTATTGGATAAACACGGCTCTCCGCAGGCATTTTTAGACATATTAGGGTCACCTTTGGGAGCAGGTATATGATGTCTAATGTTTGAGAGGTCATTTTTTACACTTATCTGTTGGCATATTGATTCTCAGCTGGAAAGTAGAAATCATGTTACCTGAGGGTGTATCTTCCCCCTGTTGCATCTGTCTTCATTCATGCCAAAGGCAAACAATAATGTAGCAAAACAGCTTAGCAAAGACTAAAAAAGCCTAAAGACTAAATTAATAACATTCACAAAGCCCAAAAAATAGCCTAAATCTGCCTTTAGGATGAGATGGTTAATTGAAATATCTCATTAATATAATTAGCTTGAAAGAGAAAACAATTCCTCCAGTTCATCCCATGAGTTATAGGCTACCCAGAGCTGCAATGAGCTCAGGGTCTGCATTGCTAACTTTAAAGTCACGCTCTGCTCCATTGTTTTGGGAATGAGTGTGTCCAGTTGGTTGATTAAAGTCCTTGATAAGTCTATAGAGACTGTCTTGTTCATAAGGGACCATCCACGGTGGTCTCGCTTTAATTAACTCAGTACTCAACACCACAGATGCACAGCTTGTCAGCTGTGACCTAATAAATTTAAATGAACCTCAGTGACAGATGAACTGGAAGGAAAAGAATTTTCTTCTTTCTAATGATGATTTTCGATCTATCTAACTGGCATGTTTATACTCTTGTCAATAATACTGCTAAGGGCTTGATATGAGAAAATATGTTATTTTTTGTATGGCTATATTTAAGAAGCATGTCTTTTCCTTAAATAAAAAATTTTGAATTTAGGAAACCTTTTATACATAATTTTAACCATTTCTTTAAATTTTTCACTGCCATTGTGCATTTAGAGAGTATTCAGAATTCATCCATTTTTTCATATTTTCATTCATTCTTTCATCCATTTTCTAAGCTGTTTAACCTATGACTGGGTCAAGGGGGGTGCTGGAGCTTATCCCAGCACTCACTGGGCAGAAGACAAGGATCCACCCTGGACAAGTTGCCAGTCCATCTCTGCTTACTGGGGTCACCATAATGCATCATCCGTTCACATATTTGATTTCGCACAGGTTTTGCACTGGATGTCCTTCCTGACACAACCCTCACATTTTTTGTCTGGGCATGGGAGTGGCATTAAGAATGCCCTGGCTTGTGCACTCCCAGTGGCTAGGTTGATTCTCAGCATGGGGCTGAAACCCACGACCCTGAGATTATGAATCTCATGCTCCACTGACAGGCTCATTACTATTTATATTATCCTTATTCTAAAATGTAACTCATCAGTCTGCAAAACATGCTCCACATTTAAAAGCATAAATAGTATTTACAAGGTTTTGAAAATTTATTAACAACAAAAACAAATGAAGACATGAAACCTACATAAATTATGAAAGATACATGATTATGTAGGGACTGAAACTTACATACACTACACAAAAGTATTTGGACACCTACACATTATATCTACAGGATATTTTATGTCATTCCATTTTAACTCCATAGGCATTAATATGGAGTTGGTCCACCCTTTGCAGCTATAACACTTTCCACTCTTCTGAAAAGGCGTTCTACAAGATTTTGCAGTGTCTGTGGGAATTTTTGCCCATTCATCCAGAAGATCATATGTGAGATGAGACACAGATGTAGGATAAGAAGGCCTGGCTCACAATCTCCATTCTAGTTCATCGCAAAGGTGTCTGATGGGGTTGAAGTCAGGGTTCTGTGTGGGCCAGTGAGGTTCTTCCACAACAAACTCACCCAACCATGCCTTTATGGATCTTGATTTGTGCACTGGTGCACATTCATGCAGGAACAGATAAGGGCCTTCCCCAAACTGTTCCCAAAAAGTTGGAGGCATACAATTGTCCAAAAGGTCTTGGTATGCTGTAGCATTAAGATTTCCCTTCATTGGAACTAAGGGGCCTTGTCCAAACCCTGAAAAACAACCCCATAGCATTATCCCACTTCCACAAAATTTTGCAGTTGGCACAATGCAGTCAGGTAGGTAATGTTCTCCAGGCATTCAGCAAACTCAGACTCGTCCATTATACTGCCAGACAAAGAAGCGTGATTCATTACTCCACTGAACATGTTTCCTCTGCTCTAGTGTCCAGTAGTGGCATGCTTTACACCAGACCATCTGACACTTGGCATTGTGCTTGGTGAGGTTGTGCTTGGTAAGGTTTGCATGCAGCTGCTTGGCCATGTAAACCCATGCCATGAAGAATCTGATGCACAGTTTGTGTGCTGATGTTAAAGCCAGAAGAGGTTTGGAACTCTGCAGTTATCGAGACAGCAGAGTGTTGGTGACTATTATGCACTTTGTACCTCAGCACTCAGTGACCCTGCTGTTTAACTTTATGTGGTCTGCCACCTTGTGGCTGAGTTACTGTGGTTCCTAAACACTTCCATATTTCAATAATACCACTCACAGTTGATTGTGGAATATCTAGGAGGGAAGAAATTTCACAAACTGACTTGTTGCAATGGTGGCATCCTATTACAGTACCGCACTCAAATTCCTCAAGCTCCTTAAAATGATCCAGTCTTTCACAAATGTTTGTAAAGGCAAACTGCATGTCTAGATGCTTTTATATACATCTATGGCAATGGGACTCCATGAAACACCTCAGTTCAATGATTAAGAGGTGTGTCCGAATACTTATCTTACTTAGTGCATACTAAAGTTTCATAACAATAAATATAACCACAAATGTACAGATGTTGTTTTATAAAAAAAAAATCAAATTGCTGAGGTAAAAGAGAAATAAAACACTTAATAATAATCAACACTGGGGTGGCAACAAATCCCACTGGCGTTGACTATTTTCCTCTAATAGCATGCCATGCTGTGTTTTGTTCCTTACATACTGTATTTCAGCTAAATGTATCACAAGTGAAGTCAAGTTTTAGAAACATCTCAGAGTCAAAAGACAAAAACGGCAAAAACAAAATGGCATATGTCTCATGTGATTCATAATATGATATATTTCTTAAATTAACTAGCCTGCAACAAAACAGTATGAGTAAGGGGCTGAAGGCTTGTATCCAAGCTTCTCAGAGACTATGTATTGGAACACATATGGGATATGGGATAAAAGGGTGCCTGAGCTTATTACAGATCTGTGAGGCTTTTGGGTCCAAATTAAAAGCACCCTACTGTCCACAGATGGTTTGGCTCTATAGACATGACATTGAACAGAGCAGTACATCTATCCTGGTTAAACCTTTAACAAATGTTCCATGTTCTTATATGCCATCTCTGTGATTTATTTCTCTTTCTCTTTTGAAGTGTTACAACACAAATATAAATAGCCCTTGCAGAAGAAGATCCATGAAAGTGGGAAGAATTTCCTTATACTATTTCTGGTTTCTATGGAAAAAACCTCCACCTTTCTCTCACTAAAAATCTAGTGATTTTCTTTGCATCACAAATTTTAAGCAAGGCAAAAACTGAAAAGAAAGTTTTTATATCGACTCTTCATTATTTGCATGTGCTGTTTATGTGACACAGGCTTGCAAAAGTGTCCTAATTATACTATAATGTGACTTTAATTGGCCCTTTAATCTGGGCATGTGACATCCATCAGACATGGCCAACTCAGGGCAGATCAGCTCACTCCTAGTTTCACAGGTGGCTGTGTTTATTGCGCCCACCTATTTGCTTTCAATCTGTCAGCAGCAGGGCCATGCGTAAGAGGAAAAGGGCATTTGGCAAGCCATCTTTCACATGACACCCAAACGCTGTGTCCCATCTGCCAGACAGGCGTCCAGGCAGGGACCAGCATTTGGCAAAGGCTTATCTGAGACACTTTCCCTCTTCGCTGCTTTCGCTGTGTGGCTGTGATTTTTTTTTTTTTATTCCTCTAGACTCCTGAGGTCAAATGCTGGCTTGTCAGAAAGAAGTTTGTCTTCCTTCCTTTTCAGCTCTCAGGTTCTGTTTTCTAGTTTAAAAAGAAAAGAAAGCCACTGAGACAGGTCACTTTTGAAACAATATTGCATGGTTTACTGGTTCTGCTTTTGAATAAGAATGGATAGAAGAAACATGTGACAAGCAGGACCTTAAAGTAATCTGAAAAAAATCCACTCTATTTTTAATTTACCCATGTGGTACAAAAGAGACATAATTTTCAATTTGCTTGTCAGGTTTCTAAACACAGCCAGTCCTGGGCCTCTACAGGCCAGAGGGTGGAAATGGCCTAATTTGGGGCAGTGATTATCAGCCTGTCACCTGACCTTATTAAAGGTGTGAGTGACCTGCCTGCCCACCACTGCTTCTTTGACTCACTCACTCACTTGCAATCAGCAGGTGCTGCTGTCTAGTGCACAGCTTATTTTCAACTATCCACACCTACATTTCTGTGATTTCCAACATGTGAATGTGTCATATATATAACCTGGCATGCTAGACTGTTTGACAGAACTTTTTTTTAGAATTTTATCTTGCTTACTGAGTCATCTAAGTGAAATATATGTGGTTTTGATCATTTACTGCATTTCCATGACTTTATATATGTCAGATAATCAATTTTGATAGAAAGCTAACCAACATTACCAACCCCAGTTGCATTGTTTGCTATCAGGTGAACATTAGACTAAGTTCTTATACTGTGTAATGACTACATTGTGTGCAAATAGCATACATTTCTATTTTTTATCCTTTTTCTATGTTAAGTGCAAATAGTCTCTTATTTTTTATATGCCTTAGATAGTTAATAAGTAATTGTTTAATATTTGATTATAGTAACGAAGCAGGATTGAATTAACAAGCAGATTCAGTTGCAACAAATAAACTCAGTCACATACCCTAATCCAGTGACAGCAGTGAGCAAGATAACTGCAACCATTCTGTTTTATAGAGTGACATGATCTTTATGCAACACAGATACACAAAATTTCCCTTTTTGTATGATCTCTTATAGCACAATATAAACATGTGGATGAAAGAAACTGTGAACACCCACATACTACTACTACTACTACTACTACTACTACTACTAATAATAATAATAATCATCATTATAATTATACTATTGCTTCTACTTTTACTACTACTACTACAACTACTACTACTACTACTACTACTACTACTACTACAACTATTACTACTACTACTATTATTATTAAATATTATGTAAGTGCTGTTATAGGAAAATAAATATCTTTTAACATATACCTACACTATCAACAATACCTTTTGACAATTTAGGATTGAGATTTCAAGAGTTCTGCATAATGCAAAGTTAGCCCCACACCAGAGGATTTTCAGAGCTTAACCAGTTTTAAAAATATGGGACACGACAGACATAATGACAGATTTTAAATGATTTTTAATCTTTTAATTGTAAGAACTAACACATTAAACGAATCATTCCAGAAGTATGACCACGCACTTGGTGACTTTTCAGAGTGAGGATCTCATGGAAACTTGGGAGATCAAACATTCAGAACAAATAAACCTGGAGGTGCACTGTTGTGATCACTTGGTTGCACTTGTGTGTGGCAAGTTTTACACTGAAAAACAAAATATGAACAAAAATAAAACTGTGTTTGGAGCTGTGGCTGAGAAGACAGGATCAGCATGGCTTATGAATTTTGCAGTGCAACAAAGTAATGTTTTTAAACACGCACACACACGTTTGTACTGCTATACTTGTGAGGACTTTCCATAATTATTACTGCAGCTAATTAATGCTAGTCCTAACCCAAACTCTAACTTCAGTAATGAAAAGGCAACTTTTTGGCTCTTTTTTAAATTTATTTTTATTTTTAAAAATTTTTTTATTAAAAAATACAACAGCAAAAATGTCCCCACAAGGTCAAAATTGTCAGATATTCCTATCCATGGGACATAAAGACATAGAAAGACATAAATACATGGTACACACACACACACACACACACATACACACACACACACACACACACACACACACACACACACACACACTACAGGATTTCAAATTGCAAATATCAAGCATGTTTGATATTTGTGATTAGAAATTGGGGAGCCTCCAATCTACTTGGGGCAAAAAGATTATGTCTGCAATCCCCTCATACTACACATTCTAACTGGTTCATATCAGCCTCTTAATGGACTATGTCCCCAAAATTCTTGGGAGAAGTGAATCTGACCCAAAGTTCAGACACGAAACTTCTGTAGTGTGCGGCCATCTAAAGGAATAATGACATTTTCTTTGTTAAACAACAAATGTTTTTGTTAGACTTCTAATTAGGCTTAGACCTTTTAATGAGTTTTTACTATAGAAAAGATATCAGAACAAGCACATTAATATAAACCTGCTGTTTGAATGACAGCTGGAACTGTCAGAGCTGTGCTATTATAGAAAATGAATGAATACATTCTCAAATCCAGGGCTGCTGTACAGTGGGTAGCAATACACATACGTGAACATAAAAGCAAGATAACAAGAGCCAACACAGTTTGCCTAACAGCATAAAACAATGAATTACTGGAGGTGGAATGATAATACATCATGTCTGTAAGATTGTTTGGCCAAGACTATTTTACATTATCTGGTGTGAGAAATTCTCTACTGAGAAGAGAATTCCTCTTCTATATGAAGCTAACTGTTAGATATGCTTGTGTGCGGGATTTAAGGTGCTAATTTGGAGCCATGACTGTTTATATGTTCCTATCTTTCCTTATTCCTTATTATATTTTTGTATACCCGAAGAACTAACCTGGGGGAGCATCAAACCAGGCACATGGAGCCTTTCATCAGAACCTGAGCAATAAAACGAGATATTTATTTTCAGTAAATATTGATAAGTTTAATAATTGTACTGTAGGTGCTGGAAAAAGATGCAATCATAAACGTTTTTTTCCCATTTATTTTTTGAAAAATTGTAAGAACCCTTGGTAGCACAATGACAATGGGGCACATCCAGAATTAAAACAGATACCTCTGTCCTTTTCTCAAACACTGATAACCTTGGTCAATTCGCGGAAAACTAGTATAAATTATTGAGTCAGCCGTTTCTGTATGAATTCACTGATTTGAAGAATATTAGGTGGAAAACACAAAATATAACCTCTAAAATAAAATGGTCCATTTCATGTCACATAGGACATAAATAGCAACACAGTAAACAAAATAATATTCACCTGTACATTGTCCCACAGTTTAGTGTCCATGTATTTGACAGTGTGCAATGCCCTTGAAGAATGTATTTCCCCATCTGATCACCCATTAACGTTTAGACCCACACTTCATTCAATCCTATTTACCTCAACATAAAGGTCTCAGTCGGGCTTCACCCTGTTTGAATCCAGTGCATTGTGAACATGTCAGCTCATTTGACATGAAGGGCAGGATGCACAGTCTGGTGATGCTGTGTTCTGCTTACTGCTGTTAGCACATCTTTCTGAACACTTTAATCCAGTCTGCTGTTAGACACCCCCATAGACAGCTCTTGTTTTAATGGCATGCTAAATATCTCCAGAAGAAAGTTGGGATAATTAGGCAGTGCACATTTAAAAACTGCACTTTCTTTGGACCTTTCCAACCCAGTGTGGAGACGTGGTAGGAATATGTGTGACTCTGACTGATGTGTGAGACAGTGCCCATTTACTGAGGGATGGCATCAAATCAGTAGGGTGGCATTTCACACCCATAACAGGGCAAGCTTTTAATAGCTATTGTGAGAAATTTCCACAGGGCTGGTCGTTTCTCTTTGGGAATTGAGTTGCATACACTAAATGCCTACGTCACTTCAGAGAACCAAAGAAGTGCCAGAGTGGCATACCAAAGACATCAAAGTCATCCATGACCAGCAGACTAAGACAGCATTTCTGACTCTACCCTCTGCACAGGAAATATTGGAATTCTTCTCTCCCTTGTTGTTCAGAACAACATTACCTTATTATGAGCTTCTGTGAGTGCATGTATATGGAAGTGGGCAGTTAATGGTCTAATCCAGATACATTATATTGCCTTATAATGTAGCCCTTACTTTCCCATGTGATAGTTATGCAGAAGGTGGTGGTAAAAACATTAATTAAGAATGTGCTATTGTTTTTTACATTTGTAAAGCTTTAACTGTGTAGTGGCATGCTTTTTTATACAACACATGCATTTATTTGCTATGTGTGACAGAGCAACACACTTTACATTGTGTATTCATCAATTTGGCAAGCATTAAAGATTTTCAGCATTTTTGATAAGCTTTTAATAAACTATACAGAGCAACAGTTAAGGTGTATGAAATGTATGATGCAAACTATGTAACATATTTTATAATTACTATGCATAGCATTTGAAGGAGAGTCTTTCTTTTTTTTATCTCTTTGCTTATAGAACATTCATCTTGGTATTAGACTCTAGGCAGTGAAAACCTCTGATTAGGATGTCTACTCACAGCACTCTTGTCATGCATGTCTTAAGACTTTTGGATTACAACTTCCTGATTTCCTGAATGTACCGAGTATGTACTAATCCCTTTGGGGACTAAAGATGATTTTGAATGGATACTTAGAATGGATACACCTCTTTAGTGCAATATAACATTGCCTTTAACATTTTGTGTCACGCTGCATCAAAACATGAAGCTCACAGTAAATCTGCTTTTGCTTTAGAGCGTTTTTCACTGACTAAGTTTCACTCCATCATTTGCAATGCCCCCCAGACTGTCCAAGCAGTGTTCTTGTAGCTCCTGTGTGTCCTGGTGCCATCATTCACAGTGTCTCCTTTGCCTTGTCTACTGTTCTATCATGTCAAATTTAAAAAATTGATCGCCGACTGATGTTGTCAGCATTAATTGGTCCCGATGTGGCACACTCATGTCCACATCACCCTCCATCCGGCATTAATACTGGTACAAGATGGGCCACAGGAGCACACCTAGCTTATCAAACCAGATGTCATTTTCTCTGCATCAATAAATACCCAGATTGCTCACAAATGCCCAAATTGACTAAAATGTGGTTTTAGAAATGCTGAAAACAACACATTCACAAAACCCATGAGATCAGAAGCAGTATTAGTGTACTTTAGTGTGGTTATTGTGTTTTGTTCTAAAATATAGCTACCCTGCATCTTAAACACAAAACATATTGATTAACCTTTTAAACCCATTGACAGGTCTCAACTCCATAGCTGCCTCTCCTTCCTATATTTAAATGGTTAAATACTGCATAATGTATACTAACTGCTTAATAGCTGGGATTTTAAAGGGTTTAACTTTGTCCTGGTTGTCCATCCCCATAATTTGATTATCTTTATATGGGCGCTAAACGCCTATTTTTTTTTTTTTTTAGTTTAGTGCTCATACTTATGTTCTGTCTGACGTTAGAAATGCTTTTAAATCAAATTAAAGTCATTAAAGTCTTTTGACTGATGGTCCTATTGTATTAAAAATGCCTCACTATCAAGTAACAAGTTACAGATGATAACATAATTTAACATAATCTATTTATACTTGTGTTTTCAATGAAAATGGATTTAAACTTAATATTCTGATGTCTCTTGTTATTATTCTTATATGTATTAATAGCAAAGAAACTGTGCTAAGAGACTGAGCATAATTTTGCTGTCCCTGTCACTGTGTTAGGTATCATGTTGTTCCAGTTATTGCTTCTCACATGTAAATGACTAAATAACTGAATTTTAAACATGTCATTTATGTTCCCTTGCAACTTTTTTAACCTAAGCTAATAATATACTCTTTTTGGGGAATGACAACTGACTAATACACTTTCTGAAAAAATAGTAAGCTATTCATTAGTAAGTCAGTCATATTGTATAGAAGGATTTATTATTATTATTATTATTATTATTATTATTATTATTATTATTATTATTATTATTATTATTATTATTATTATT
>JAOVVH010000061.1:12425384-12437217 GCA_028566435.1 Scorpiodoras heckelii | reverse complement strand
TACATGCCATGTCCTTCCAGCTTTGTAGGATACTCACTCAGTTAATCAGTGTACAAATGGTGGATTTGGATTTCTTTCATTTGTAAATTTACTTACTTTAGACTAACATAGCTTTGTGAAATGTTATGAATTATCTTTCCAATAATATGAGCTCTAACAACTGTGCATCCAACATTCTCCATAAACCATATAAAAGGTTTTGTTGAAGTGGAATCTGTAATAAAAAGCAAATTATTTACATGATCAGAACAACTCTAATTAGTCTATTATTATTATTATTATTATTATTATTGTTATTATTGTTGTTGTTGTTGTTGTTGTTGTTATTATTGTTGTTGTTGTTTAAGAACTTTACATATTTTCTGTAAATTTTCATGATTGTTGAAACCATAAGTGATTACTCTGTAGTTTGTTGGCAGTTTTGTTTATTGTATAGTTTACTGTATCTATTGTCTGTATTATTATTATATTCATTGACTTTACATTTTTGTCACTGTGTTATTAGCTTCCTATCTGACATTAAGTGTTAAGTTTCATGTTTCAAGTGTAGCAGTGTGATTCCAGGGGACCTAAATTTAATTCCTAGCATTACGTCTTTTTGTAATGGGTGAATGACAATAAAGTCTACTTGATTTAACTTGACTGTCAGTTAGTGGATTAATTTAGGATTTAAAAAAAATATATTTCTACCAATTTGATTTTTGGCCAACTGGGAACACATTGTGAGAAATGTAGTCAGAAAACTGTAAACCAAACATTTTTATATTATCTGTATTATACAGCTATTGCTTAGTCATAATGATGCATTTTCTGGATGGGTTGAGGCTTTCCCTACTGCTAAACCAGATTCATACACTGTTGCCAAAGCATTGTGCTCACAGGTCCAGGAACGTGAGCCGGCCGGCCCCGAAAACCCATAAGCAATAGATTAGTATTACATTATACAAGAGCAATAAGATGTGTTTTGAGTGGGAGCATGGTAGTGTAAAAATCATATCCACCTATCATTTTAAAAACAGTGATTTGATTAACTAATTAATTCATTAACAGCCATTGTGCTCTGAGTTATAAACATCTGATGATCATGAAGGTCAAATATTTTATCCTTACCTTGTCCCAGAGTCTCTCTCGGTCCAAAGCAATGATCACCATGGAGGGATTTGTGAGATAGCCATGAGCATTGAAAGACAGGTCTCTGTGCTCCCATGTCACATTTAGCATATGTCTATCAGGAAAAAAAGCAAAAGCAGTTTTAAATGATGTCCTGCCAATCAAACATCAGAGGAATTCATTATTTCTTTTTTGCCACTCCATGAACTGATAGATATATCAAGTACAGACAAATTTTATTTAACATACTTATTTATACTGTTTAATAAAATTAGACAGTAGCCAGCACAAACTAAGAGCAATAAATCTGATGGATATAGGAAATAGATAATTTAGCATATATTAGTATGTGTCTTATCAATGTGGTAAGTTACCCATTCCTCGAGTGCTTTTCACAGCTGCTTTGGTAAAATTGACACATTTAAAACTTTGTGAAACAACGGAACAACAGTTAACGCACTTGACCATGCACTGTTGTTTTTGCCAAAGACATTATATACAGTAGGCTGCATCTATGAATCATTAAGTTAGAATAGTCCAATTTGAGAATATAATCTATGAAAATTCAGTCTCTAGTGTGCCTCTGATGTGAAACTCTTGATCACAGGAGGTCTGGGGAAGCAACTGAAGCAGTGTTTAATGAGGTCAGCTGCTCCCAGGTGGAAAAACTGATTTAACTAGGAAATCTCTGAATCTCATTAGAAAGCAGAAGGCTGATCAAAAGCACCTATGTGAGTTTTCATTTTTTGCCTGTGGACTATGTAGAATGAACATCATTTCTGTATTCACTTAAAACATATATTTTTTTCTAAACCTAGTTAAACTTCTCTGTATTGCTGCCTACACTGCAATCTCCCAAGTTAGGAAGGTGACATAAGGATATATGCCAAAGAAGGACTACATTTATGACTTCATAAAACATTTCTAGGAGTCCAGTCCGTATGTATAAAAATGTCTCTGCATATAAAATGCACATGTATAAGTCAGACCCACTCCTTTTCACTAGTGGGTACATAAAAATATATGTGGCTGATGATTAATTTCAAGAAAATGATAAAATCTCACCTAAAAAGTGAATAGTGGTCATAGGATTTTGCTGAACTATTACATTGACTGTGAGCTTCAGGAACAAATCCTCTATGTTTGTGGAAGCTATACACCCCCTGCACCACCACAGCCACTCCTTCCCTCACTCTCTGGCGCAGTGTTTTCCTCCAGTGGTCTGAAATAATGCTGATGACCCCAACTGGAAAGCTATCTGGAGGTGAAGCTTCTGGGTTTCCTACTGCCAGGCTGGGGATGACCCAAATGTATCCAGGTCCCAAGAGCCCAACGTCAGATGCCATCCTGAACAGGTACTGAGCCTCTTCATGTGAGCAGTACACCAGATACACCTGCGCATCCACCTGTTGCAGCAGCCGGCGTGAGCGGATATCATTGGCTCCCACTGACATCTCAAAGCTTAGCACGTCCTGCAGCTCCCAAAGAAAGTAGCTGGAGTCTGTGAAAGCATGGATGTAGTCCACAAAGTTTTCATAGCCTGGATAAAGGCTGGTGATCACCACAAAGCTGCCCCAGTTGTATTCCTCCATTACTTTGAACATAGTATTGATCTGCTGCTCAATGGATGCTCCCATCTGGAGGAAAGTCGAATCTTCAGCCTGGAAGATAAGTGTAGACAAAGAGATGCCAATACTGGTGAAGCAATTCAGTAAATTACAATGAATGAGTTGGATGTTAGAATTGTTAGAGGTTAGTCAAACTAGCCAAAGACTATTGCAAACTCAGTATTTCATATGTTGTATTTTTATTTTGTGATATTATTTTGTTTAGAATGTTATTTTTATTGAACAACTATCAAAACACCTGACAACACGTTATGTTATAATGTTATGAATGGGAACAAAAGTGTTTGTCTAACCTTCATTCATGGTGCAAAATAATTGGATGTTCTTAAAGTCTTTGGGTCGTCAAAATTGTGTTCTGTTTATTTGAACTACATATATCATAATACCGACAAATTCAGATATAATATATAAATTGAGCCTGTGTTTGAGAGAATAGTTTAAGAATAATTTAGGGTTGAATGAAATGTCAGGTTTCATTTATGCACCTGTTAACTTTATAAATTATGTCTTAAACCAGCACAAAAGGAGCTAAATGGATTCTTTTGTAGGGAGACATATTTGAGCCACAGTTTGTGGCTTTGGAATTTGTAGTAACTATCACAATGTATCCATGAGTGACTGTGAACAATTAACCTTGAACACCTTTCATGAGTGTGGAGGACAGGATCCACAATACAAAGATAAATTGCTGGAATATTGATCCTACCTTACAATTGCCACAAGCCACAATGCCACATTCATGATTTATTGCTCAACTTTTAACAAATTATTTTTTCAAAATCTGTTTGAGCTTGGGAATACGTGTGCAGTTGTGAATACATGTGCAAAGTTACACACAAAAAACACAGGTATACACCGTTCTTGTCTCTTAATTCTGTCACATTAGAAGATGTCTTTGTGCCCTATTCTGCCAGCAGCCCTAGTCTCTCCAAGGTGGCTGAAAATGCAGGAGGGAGATTGAAATGACCAATTAAGCTCAGATCTGAGAAAAATGAGTGGAAAGGTCTCGTCTTGTCAGGAGCTTGGAGACATTTTCCCAAGACTCCTATCTGACAGGAGCAGGTTCAAACCCATATATGCTGATCTAGTGTCCTTCAGGTAACTTCTACAGCTTACCCAAAGTAGGCTGACTATGGGAATGAGAAGGGCTCTGGCTGGCAAGAGCTCTGGGACTCATTCTTACTTTTCAGTGCAACTGTATTTTAAGAAGCAGAAAAAGATCACCAAGGTTCAGTCCTTCAGAGTGTGACACCCAGATACATCCAATTAGTTGAATTGAAAGATTGTTCCTGCATTCCTACCATGACAGAGCTACTTAGCTGGAGATCACTTTGTATCATTTGGACTCAAAAATGAAACACTATTTTTTCAAAAGAGATGAATACATCTTGATGAATGCATGTTATATGTGTGTCTGATTTATTGGTCTCTGCATACCTACTGTGATCATATACTATACAATGAGCATTAACTGAAAACTTAAATGATCCTGGTTCTTGAAGCATCCCATACCAGATGATTTGATTCCCCAAGCAATATTAGACTTTTCAAAGTTATAACTTCTCCTAGGATAATATATGACTTAATCTTCCACTTAAATGTGAATTTTACTATAATACCTTAAATTACCATAGGTACAACAACATGTATTCTTCAAGGTGTGCACTAAAGAAAAAAAAACAATTGCTCATTTAATTTATCTAAATGGGATACCCATAGCAAAGCTGGACTCCTATAGTGACACTATATTTTAAGATTTTTGTAGTGTACCAGTTTTTCCCACACAGTGTCCAAGCAAAGTGTTGTACATTTAAGTGGTTATAAATATGTGGAGGAGAAAAGGCAGCTATGTGTGGTCTATTTTTAACACTGTTTTTCCTTTTACTGTTACCAAAGGAAAAATAAAGCCTCTTTGTTTTAAATGAACGTTGTATGGCAAATAATTGCAAAGTTAGTGGAAGAAGTGGAAAGAGCAGGTAATTGCATATCAAATACAGGAATAGAAAATGCTGCAATAAAAAAGCCAAAACCCATCTGCTGGTACTTAACATGCATAAAAATATATAAAACAAAAGCTCTACTTTTTCTTAGCTTATTGGAAGACAGCCAGAAACAGGAGTCAGCATTTGTTTTTCTTTTTAGATTCAAACTAAGGCTTTTTCAAATACCACAGTATATGGAGGATGTAAGCGTATTCTGTGTCCTTCAGTTTCCTTTTTTACACTTAATTCTAATTTCATTTTTTAAGTCTTATTTCTCATCATATGACATACAAAATGATAATAAACATAATTTGAATAACAATAACTGAACAGGAAACTATTGTCTTCTGTATTCAGTACTAAATATTCTAATCTATCCCATCATTTGATAGGCATTGTTTTTCATTTAGATATAACCCTGTGCATTGCATTTGCATAATATCTAATGATTTTCCCTTATTACCTGATTCCTGTAAATATTATGAGCAATCCCAGACATAAAATGACTATTTATGATGTCTAAACATGTATATAATTACCATGCCCATCAGGGAGTACAGTCTAATCCAAAGAATTGTAACATCCAGATGTTGTACTGTATTAAAAGTATAGTAGTTTACAACACTGAAACAGAGCATGTGTTAGTTCTTATATATTTAGGACTAATCACCTTTACAGTTATGTGGCCACTGCAAGCTGCACTGCATATGACGTCATTTAAAATATTAATTTTTTTAATTCTCCCTATATTTTATGTAGAAAGTAAGACACTGAGCTCTTGTGTATTTATGATATTCATAATACATTTGATTTCAAGTCCTCACAGATCTCAGCAGTCGTATTTTGACTGTTTTTCAGACCGACTGACAAAATGGTACTGCAGATATGAATATGATTGATTAGATATGGATTTAATGCTTTAAACTGGATGAAACTGTATACTAACTTAAACAAAGTTGTGAAACTTGTCTGCTTAAGATTCTGATCTGCTTTACAGCATACAACTGGGAACACATGATATTTAACTTACTGTCTCTTGCTGTATGTGATATTCCTTGATGGTTACAATGTTTGTTTATATGTGCAAAGAGTTCTTTGACATATTTGCAAATTTCCATCTTTGCAGTTTTTAAAAAAAAACAGCATCTACAGTTTCAGCTAGGCTTTAGCCTACAACAGGGACTGCTCTATAGCACTGCCATATGCTTTCTATTCTACTTTAGCATAAACTCTTTAGCATTACTCTACTGTTAGATGTTCCTCAGACAGCTCTAAAGCCTTATTATATATGAGCTTTAATTTATGGGAATCCACATTATTTTTAAACACACTGCTGCTAAGTTTATAACTGTTCATCTTCTGTATTATTTGTAGAAATTAATTGTATGTCCAAACCCCTATGTGAACTATGAATTATCATAGTTTAGACATCTCTGATTAATAAATAGTTACTAGGCACGTTTCAATAAAAAATAACATTAACAAAACTAGGTCAAATTTCCCACAGTAAGGTAAATATAATTGAAGGATGACAAAAGCACATGTGCTCAAGCAAAGGTTTACACACCCTAATCACAGAGCAACTAAGCATTTAGGCCCCCACTTACCACAGATTTGTCAGCTTACCTTGTGAGGGATGACTAAGGCAGAGCCTCCATTGATGCCAACTATGGGAATGGAAGTCTGGGAGGAGAGAAAGTCTAGGATTTGAGCTACTGCCTCTGAGTCGATGTCATCCTCAAACACCACACCGTGGAGCCTCTCAGCAGCCATGGTCTGACAGAGGCGGGTAAGCAGTGCACTAGGGCTTGTATCATTTACTAGCACAGTGATGGGGTTCACATCCAGCGGCAGGTCCAGGAAGTTCTCCTGGCTCAGACGGCCTTTTATTTCACTTTGGTGGCCAGAGCTGCTGAACACCACTGCCACATTAACGGTAGGTGGGCCAAAGAAAGGACGAGCCTGGTAGTGTGGCATGGACGAAAGCAACAGGAGGAACTGGAGAGAGAGACCCAAACACTCCTGATGAATGGCCATTTCAGGCACCTACAGCCTACAAACACAGAGGGAGGGAGGGGAAGAAAGACAGAAATAAATACATCCAATAAACTACATGTTGAAATAATTCAATACCTGAGGCTATTTCCATTACATATAAACCCTCATTGCATGTGTCTAGAATAAAGTATATTGAGTGCATGCTGTGCATTTGTACACAATGTGTGTTTGATCTCAAGTACACTGCTGCTTTGCTCTCTGTGTGTTTGTTTTGTTATGTGTGTGCATCTAAGTATTTCTGACACACCACAGGTAGTTAGCAATATGAGGAAGAAACACACTGAGAGCTCAGTGAGGGATTCACAGCAAAACTGTGCCATGTTAACACTTCCCAGTGTCCACTCTTTGACTCGACTAACACACAAAGGCTGTCAGTCTGTGGCGCGATCACCTCAAGAGAGAAGCAAACCACAAAACAGCTTTGTTTTTTGTGTGACCATCTGTGATATGCTTCATGTTTCTAACATGTCTCAAAAATATTAGGACATTGTAATGGCCTTAATGATTAAATGATCAAACTGAGACATGCACCATGCTCTCATCACAGAACACATTTAATAGGTTTTACATTACATACAGCAACTAGTAGATTAATAACTAATGTGATGAGAGATCACCAAGTTAACATTTAATATGAAAATAAAAAATACTAATTGAAGTCAACAGATAATAGCAGTGTTCAGAGGTGCTACTCATGTGAAAGACAGTACTAGGGATGAAAATTCGATATGCCTTCTGCTTTAATTTCAGATACTTTTAAAATATTTCCCTAGAGACATCTGTGAGAACAAGTAAATGTTTTGTTTCTGTTTTTCAAAATAATGTTTGCTTTGTAGCTAAAAATGTTAATGAGAGTATACAGGGATGGGATAGACTCCAAAACAGTGACAGGTGTGCTGCTGCTGCTGCTGATGCTGTTTGAAGATTCCTATAAATCACTAGTTATTTCAGATTGTCTCTTGTCAGATTATTTTAGCACTCTGACACGCTGCCTATATTTTATCTGATAACAATATTATGATCCCCAGTGTACATGCAGGCAAGTAAATACATATCCCTTGCAGACTCATGTACAGATAAATATCTTCATTTCAGCATTTAGGACATTCAATATTTCAAGGGACTGCATAATGGATAAACAGGATTATATGTATGTGATGCATGATGAAGTGATAAATACCAAAAAAAATAGGGAAAACTCACTGATGCTCAGTAGATTTAAATAAACAGTGTCTGTCCAAGTTATGTGATGTCAAAGTGTGATCTTCCTTTGGTATCACTTCTCTCAACAGCAGTGTTCTTATTGTTATATTAAAACAATCATAAGGAATAAAGATAGGTTGAAGACCAGGGCTAACTGAGATTGAGTCAAGATTGAGTCTTAAGGGGATTAAGACCATATCAAGATTAACACCAAATGAGATCAAGATTGAGAGAGAAGACCATCAAATCCTTTTCAAAGCCAAGCTTTTATTTCAGTTAGTTGGCTTTATTAGTGCATTAGTTCTCCATTTATTAGCTAATGTTTTCTGGATGAAGGAATACCTTCTTGTTAAACTTTGTGCAGGTGAAAAGTATAGGCAACACAAACATTATTTTTACAAACTTAGACAACACCATGGCATATTTAGCAATACACATGCCCAGTACACAAGTACAAATCTTTCCAACACAAGTTCGAATCAAAGTCAAAGGCCCCATTTATACCTGGCATTAACATGCATTCTGGGTGACAGGATCACAAGTGGACAAGTAAGTACAGGTGTGAACTGTCTCAAAGACGCATCCTGAGCCAATCACTCAAACCACATTCAGAGGTGGACTGGGGCACATCACATTCGTAGCATATATGCAACTGCATCTCAGTGCATCCCAGATAGCAGTGAAGGAGCACCTGATCAACTGCATCTTTGCCCTAGCCAGAAAATATGTAATCATTGTGAGACTTTTTAGAAATCATGCTGAAAAATAGAGCACTCTGCTGCTAGGCTCTATACAGCAAGGACAAAAGCAACTGCTTTTCACAGCTTCATTTGCCATCATATATCATATTTGTTTCTAAGTTTTGTTAGCAGACCACACAGTTAAAATGTATGAAACAATGCATACAGGTGTGTGATAAACTTTGAGGACATTTCTGCCTGAAAACAAATGCTGTGTAAGACTGAAGTAATAAATCTGCTTGATAGCCTCTCCAGTAGAAATGATATATGAAATTTGATCACAAGTGCTCAGTGGAGATGCATTCATAATGCAAGGTGTGAACGGCTATGTGTAGACTTGTGATCTGATCACCAAGGACGCGTGTTAATGCAAGGTGTGTCCTGTAGAGTCCTGTAGCCCTAACTTTGTCAGTGTCACATAACAGTAATAATATGGCATGCCAAACATAAAACCAAAACTAATTTAGGATCAGAGGAAATGTAAAGAATTATGGTATTTATGGTGCTGTGATATTATTATAGGTTTTCATAACAATTTTAAAAACAGGAAAATTTTGTACGTGACTTCCAAGTAAACTTTTATGATACCATCAGGGTCATCATCATCATCATCATCATCATCATCATCATCATCATCATCATCATCATCATCATCATAACCTAATTTCAACAAATCTATCCCATCCGGCTGACACTCTGACAGTCAGAACTGAAAAAAGTAGTCTTTATTGGAATAAGCTTCAATAAGTGCTAATATTTTTAGAAAACAATCTTAATGAAGGGTCTATGCAAGTGACATGTAGCCCTGTGAACAATATTTGTAAATAAAGTATTACCATTATTAAATATTTTACGCATTATCCATACAGAGCTACACTGTACACAATATCTACAGAGCTACATAATATCCCTAGAGTATGACTTTATAGTGACTTTACTTTATCATTCTTACAGTGATAAGCAGTGTCCAGCTAATACACATCCTGTATTGTAGCAGATACAAAGCACAGTGATATTCGAGCTACATTTGTATTCACACTACACAGAGACCTAAATCTAAACCCTACAGTATATCCCTGAATTTATGGAGTTTCTAAGGAGTTCAGGCCAGCAGATGCTAACTCATTAATTAATTACAAATGACCAAACTTGCCATTATGCACACCTGCATGTGACGCTCCCACAACATGTTGGCCTTGGCTTTTAGAGCTTTGATCAGGTTCCCAAAAAAGGAGTCATTCCCACACACACTTCTGAGCTGCATGTATTAAAGAAAGCAGTTGCTTTTTTCAAGTACGAAGCCAAGCAGCATCACAGCCTAATGAGATGAACCTGATTTAGAAGCGTAAAGGTTATTCCCATCAATCCATGGCAGCATTTTAAAAGTGCAACCATACAACCATATTAAGCAATCAGAGCAGCTACAACACTCATTTAAATTACAGTGGCTGATAAATATGTGCTGCTATTTGCAGCTTTGTAATAGTTCACTCAATAATATAATATAATATTTAAACTTCATGATAAAAACAACTCCTTGTTTAATTGGAGATCATAATAAGTGTCCAGTTCAGATGAAACAGATGGCAAGGGAGATAGAATGACATAGAATTCATCTAAATGAGTCTCACAAGGAATCAGTACTTGCCAAGGAGAATCATAGATAGAGTATTTGTCCACCCTCATTCTCATTAAACCATCTCTATTTGATCACACTCAATACTGGTTGAGGAAACCAGAATCCTTATTTGTGTTAGGAAGACAGTGCAAATTATTCTACTGTTTGTATTATATTCCCATAAGAATGAACATAGCATAAAAAGGGGTAAAGGCACAGACATTGTTAAGTAAATGATGTATGAATGTCAGTGATTTTAATAATATTCTGGGCATCATCAACCAATGGAACAGAATAAAACTGGCAGAAAAGCAAAGTCCATGATTCAGCTTTGTAAACTGGAATGAGTTTAAAGCCATGTTCAGTTAATATACGGTATGCGTCACATATAATAGAATTCACTGTTGCATTTATCTTAATGTTCCCCTTTTCTAGGAAATAAGGAGGATGATTACATTTTTTCTGTCCCACTTTAATGCTTTATTCTTATGCATATCCTCCCAGCATTATACTTTCAGAAAAAAGTACTAAATGGCACCTTTCCATGTTGCTGGGGTGGTACCCTCAAGGGTATATCTTTTGTGCCTTTAATATCTGTATTTAAAATGTAATGGTAGATATAGCATACTTTAAGAAATTATTAAGGAACATAAATGGTCTATAATTAGTTTTTAAAGTCAGGTTTTAAAGGTGCAGTGCATGCACTTTTCTAAGTAAATGTATCACAAATTTCCTTTTCGCTGCCCTTGTTTGTTTTGCTTCCTATAGACATGTGCTTTTTTAATGTGTTCACCTCATCTTGTCATCGGTCTGTTCTCTGAGGTGCTAACCTGTCTGGCATTTAGTCCCTAATTAGTTTGGATATTTAGGCTTATGTTTTATTTTATTGCTTTGCTCCTCTCAACAAATTCTTGCCATGTGTCTATGTACATTACTGAGCATTGCTCTCTATGTTTGTTTGGTCCTGTTTTTCTCCACTAGTGCCTGTTTTTGTTTTTGATTAAGGATTATTCCTTTTTGACATTGTCTGCAGGTGTATTGACCCCTATATCGATCCCTGGCAATTACTTTTGGATTGCTGGCAATAAATAACATGCACTTGTGTCTTGCCTCATCACACAGTGTTTAACAAAAATTACATACTAAAGGCACAAAAGGTGTACCCATGAGAGTACCAACCCATCTACAATGAAAGGTATAGGTTAGTACCCTTTTTTCCTGAAGTGCATAGATGGAATACAGTGAGCCACATCATATAGTTATATTCTTATTCTATAAATATTTGTATGTACAGTGCCAGTCAAAAGTTTGGACACACCTATAATTCAGTGGCTTTTCATTATTAAAAATTTTCTGCATTGTTGATTAATACTAAAGGCATCCAAACTATGAAGAAATACATATGGAATGATTTAGTAAAAAAAAAGTGTTAAACAAACCAGAATATGTTTTATATTTTAGATTCTTCAAAGTAGGCACCTCTTGCTTAGATGA
>JAOVVH010000061.1:12393578-12405030 GCA_028566435.1 Scorpiodoras heckelii | reverse complement strand
TCTCTCTCTAACTCTCTCTCTCTCTCTCTCTCTCTCTCTCTCTCTCTCTCTCTCTCTCTCTCTCTCTCTCTCTCTCTGCTTGGATCTCAAATGTAAGAGCTTTTCTGGGAAACACATCTGAGAGCGTACCTGTGCCCCTCTTGAGTACGAGCGGAATATGGTGCAGAAACGTCCCTGTCCAGAGGTGTCCCTGCAAAATAAACACCACCACTCTCAGTCCAGGAGAATGGAAAATACAGTACATGAGCCGACAGCAGTTCAGAGGTTTCTCTGGCTTCCTTCTGTCCTGTGCTTTGTAAAAAAAAACTGAGTTCTGGTTTATTGAGATCAGAAGCTAAACATACATGGCTCTACAAGTATCTCATCACTGTGGACAGAGCAAGAATTATTTCTTCACTGAAGTGATGCTGCACAGATATACAATTATTAATGTGGGACTAAAAATATTCAAGAATGTAAATAAGACTTGGCTGAACAAAAAATAATTGCTTAATTGTTCCAAATAATATTAAATAATACACTGTTTAATATATTATTAATTTATCTATTTTTTAAATAAAAAATTTATGTGCTATTTTGACTTCTTTCTAATGTATTTCCTAAACTGTGGGCTAACTCATTCCGATGTAGATATATTCACCAAAGCTGCAGCTTGACTCTACGCCCATCAAGTAGTATGGTGGTGGTTTTGCAGTCAATCCCTGTAAAAGAAAACAACATAACTGAATGATGAGTACCTTATGTATTTAATTATAAACATTCAGGTAATATTTTACAATCAGGTTTTCTTAACTAACAGTATTCACTGTATAATTATCCTTAATATCACCACAATATGAAATTCTCAAATCTGATTAGTCAGACACAGCATGACTCTGTGAGTAAATCACAGATTTATATGAATGCATTTGTTCTATTATGTTATCATTTTGTTTCTATAATAACAGCTCGGGCTGTTACTAATACATAGTTAATGTACATAAAGTAGCAATAAATCTTAAAATGAAGTAAAGTAAGCCAATGTATTAATTGATGCTAATTTAATTAAAATGTTAACATCACATGCATTAACTTGTATTTAATTTGTATTCCATGCATATTTAAAACTAAGTCCACATAAATTAGCATAAATTAAGTAACAGCACATCAGTAAATACTGATAAGCATAACTTTAGTCTAAATACTGGAATGGTGAGTTATGCATTAGATATGCATTAGATTGGATATTTATAATATTTCGATATTTATGTATGTATTTATTTTTACTTAAGAATTAAATGATTATTGGTTAAAGCAGGCATTCGTTATTTGGTTGCTTGTTTCAGTGTTTAGACAAGCATCAATTATTACAATGGTTAATTATGTGGTTAACAAGTTTAAGGCTTATTCATTTTGAGGTTCAGAATTTAATTTAAAAAGTTTTAATGTAAACCATTACAAATAAAATTATTTCAGAGGTGGTAAAATTAACTTCTATTAATGATATTTCTGGCTCAAGAGAGCTACAAAATAAAAATATATCCAAATAGTCTTTGTATATACTTTATTCAAGCTGCAACAATCAATCTATTTCTTATCAACTATTAAATTTATCACCAAATATTTTGATAATTGATTAATTGGGATGAGTCATTTTTTAAGGAAAAAAAAACAAAATTCATTGATTCTAGCTCCTTAAATTTTGAATATTCTGGTTTGTTTACTTCTCCATGTCAGTAAACTGGTTAAAACAAGACAGGCGAGGACGTCATCTTGAGCTTTGAGAAACAATGATTGACATTTTTGACCATTCTGCCATTTTACAGACCAAACAACTAACTGATTGAGAAAATAATCAACAGATTAATTGACAATGAAAATAACCAATAGATACAGTCCTATATTTTAAACAAATGCAAAAACAAGGAAATATGAATATGTCTATTTTAATTACTTCACATTTCATTCAGTGCTCCAGTGTTCACACTGAGCTGTCTTTGGGCAACCATGACTAACAAAGGAAAAGTTTCAGATGCCTCTTTCTTAGGAGTGCTTCATGTCATATCTGTAAGTTTGTTGGTTCCAGGCACAAACACACACATACAAAGTGATCATTTGGATTACTTCAGAAGAGCTACATTCCTTGGTGACAGCCACACTGAAAGCCAATACTGTAGATACAGAGATTTTATCTCTGAGGCATATCAAAGTGACAGGGCTGGTTATGGATGCTGCACTGTCTAAGTGGTGCCATCATAAACTCTGCAGGCATTAATGTGAGCCTGAGATGTGGAAATCAGAATGAATCTGAAACACAACTCTCTAAACAGAACATGTACTTTTTGAAACAGTGGGTTTAATGTGCATGAGCTCCTTACAAAATTTACATGTGCTGCTTTGGTTAAATATTTCACATTGCACTTAACTGAACCCCAGCAGACCAACTGACAGCAAGGTTTGATGGTTTACATTTTAAAAGGTGAAACAAAAGCAAGAGCCTATTTCTAAACAGGAATACAAATTAGCAAGCAAACAAGCAACTAAGCACAATGTGTTTGAAAATCCCAGGCTGTAGAGAAAGCTTCGTAATATTAACCCATATGATTTTTTTTGTCCAAAAGTCCGCCTGAAAAATGCAATCTTCCTGTTTGTGTAGGCAACCACTGATTCATCGACAGATTTTTTTCACACCAACTTGTTCCATCTCCTCGTACAATTATTCAGTGCACATCTATTCTCTTCATTCACGCAACATAGCAACAAGGCCTAGGCATTTTCTGACAGGATGACACACAGAGAACCAACTGGAGAGAGGTGGTAGGAAGCTGAAATCTGTAGTAGGTGATGACGTTCAGACTCACCGAGCTATCACTGGCACACACTCGCTGGTACAACAAAACAGACTAAACCACAACACAAACGCTCTTTGTGCTCCCTCAATCTTTGAGGACACGGATTGTTTTATTAACCAAGGAGCACAAACAAGCCAGAGTTTTCTCCATCTGAACTTAGTGTTAAGCTCAGTTAAAAACAGTGAAGTGAAATGTTTGGCTTAATCTTCAGCTGCGAGGTTCCTTTCTCAGCTTTGCAAGATGAAAGCTGAGAGGCTTCATTTGTCAGTGACACACCGAGGAATAGGCTACGGGGAAAGGCATCTTTCTATAAACATTCATTCTGAGAACACAGCCTTCCAAACAGGGTCACACAAAAGCGCTGAGACAAACATCTGTATATTCTATGGTTTGACTGCCAGTGAACTTTGGCTGCGTTCACACTCCCACTTGGTTCATCTTGTTTAGTGCCTGAGTGCAGAGGAAAGCAGAGTTATGCAAGTGGTTATGACAGTCATAATAATTGTGCCAGACAGAAAAGAGACATCTGAGATCTGGAAGCTAGGAACAGTTATCATCTATCCGAATGCAATCTGTTAAACTAAATCACAGGGCTACAGTCCTAGTGTACTCACTGTCTGGATCCTGAATATCTTAGAGAGTCTGGTTTCAGAATAATACTCTCTTGGCAGCTGCACGTGGAGGCCTAAGGAAGAAAATGAGGCCTAAGGAGGAAAACGATGCCAAAGATGAGGCACAGTAACTGTGAAATTTCAAGGCATGGAGGAAGAGGGTGGCATAATGTTCTATGTACGTATTACTCTCCCACCAGGAATCTTATCTTAGACCTGTTTGGATTCAATATATCCTGTGTCAATAACAAAGTACACAAATGGCTTGTCTGTGTTTGTAATTGCTGGCCAAAGGTTCCATAAAAGCAAACCCAACCAGGAATTCTTCTGACATGAAACTGTAATCAGTCGTCTATTTCCTTGTCTGGATTTTACAAATAGCAAATAACATTGTGTTGCTGGGATGAGCATGAAACAGCTATGAGAGGTATTCTGTGCTCTTTGACATGGAACAAACAGCCTGTGATTCGCATTAAATGTTGACACAACAAGTCAATCTATCCTCAATCTTCGTATCACACAGATCAGCAGGGTAATCTATCACGTGTAAATGAGTCTCCGAGCACTCCAATTACACTTGGACTTTGATGAAGTGTATTTCAAAGACGACCCTGGATAAGACTAAGAAAAAAATATGAAGCATTTTAAAGATCGCAATAATCCATGATGCAATAGGTCACGCTGGCAACAGAAGGCAACGGCACGTCTGAACCATCGTAATGTTTACAAAAGGGCTACAAATGATAGATGGGTCACATTTAAACAGTAGCTAAACATAAACTCATGTGGAGGCGTGTCAGGAAAAACTGAACTAAAAAAAGGTCAGAAGAGGTCTGTGCTACCAAGACATTTGTAATAAACAACCCCTACACCTTCCTATCCCAATTACGCACCTTGGGAGACACGATTTCCAAACAGAGCTTAGTAGGTCCTACTATTTCCACCTTTTACATCATTTTCCCGGTGATGTTTCACAGAAACGCACACAAAGGAGCAGGCCATGTGTCACCTGAGTTCAACTCCTAATAATAACTCACTCTCTGTAATGCACAATCTATAAGTGCATGCATAGGCAGTGAATGATCAAAGAAGATGCAGAATAAAACCTTCAGCATAGATGAGATAACAAATTTTCCAAAATGCCAAGTATTGCAGTCTGGACTGTTTCCATCTGTTTGTGTTAAGCTACAGCACCTTGTATAATGTAACATCACAACATAATCCTATTTCTGGCATAAGTTTCACATTTTGTAGGTGTTCCAGGAAACCTTTCTGAGACGTTGAAGGATCTTTTTCTGCCCTTGCACCTGGAAATGAACCTCTCGATCATGCTTGTAAACAACGAGCTTTAACTAACACAAAGTAGACTAGAGAAAAGGGAAAAGGAAAACGGATCACATGATATCTTTAATGAGTCACTCACCCATGTTATATCCATAAGGAGATTCTGTAGCCCCGTCCTGCAAACTGGCCAAAATCTCTCCCTTGCCCACATCACTGTCACCCACTAGAAGGAATTTCAACAAGAAATCGTACGCTTTAGCTGGGCTGCTCCTGTGGCTCATCTTCACCGAGCGCTCACTCCCATGGCTCAGTATGGAGCGGCTTCATTTATTTTCTTTTACTCAATCATACACTCTCTTGCTTTTCCACAAGCGCAGTCTTCAGAGTTGTCGCTGATTATCTTTGCTCGACATTCCGCTTTATTTCCCACAACACAACACAACACAACACAACACAGCACAGACAGTACAGCTTGTTCTGATCTTCTGTGATGCTGTCGAGGAATTACGTTATGCTCACTGGGAATAAAGACTCTAATACGCGACGGCTATGTCAGCCTAAAAGACTGATCCTCTTACCAGTCGTGTAAACTATATCTCTGTACAAAAAAAGCTGGCGCTAAAACACTATACCTAACCTTCTTACGCTGTGAGCGCCCACAAATTATTATGTTTCTTTATCTGTGTGGTTTTGGCTTCCCAGCCGCATCGGTCCTTTAAGGTTGATCTGCTAGGGATCCACTGTAGCGCCTCTCAACAAGAAGGGAAAAAAAAGGAAGATCGTCCCTAGCGCGATCTTGATTGGCTGTTCCGTGGAGTTGCTAGGGCAACTCTGCCCTTCCAGTAGTTATAGAACGTGTCCATCAAAATCCATAACTGCGCGTTTAAGGATAAAGAGTGGGCGTGGTTTACAGCGTCCAGCCTTGATAAGCGCTGATTCCGGGTCAGTGGTGACGTCACTGACTCAGTTCATTTCGAACGGAGTGAACGCTTCATCAGACTGATCCCGGGTCAGAGCGCGCTCTGGGCTCCGAGCGCAACGTGGTTGGATTTGTTGTTTTCCGGGGCATGAAGAATGACGTAGACCCGTGGAGCACAATAAGCAGGCGTTATCGTTTATAATTGTGGTATAAAACGTTTAACAAAAATAGGGATGTAGATACATTTTATACTCTTGATTACAAAGAAAAATTATAATATTAATAAAAAACATTTGTAAACATGACTTTCCTACTGAATTACGCAATTATCACTCAAAATGTGTTATTAACACTCCATTAAAGACATTCACCTTTAGTTGGCTCAAACCTCCACCAGACAAACACGCAAACGGTACTTAAACAAGGTACAAATTCCTGTTTTGATATTCAGCGCTATGAGACATGAATTATTTTCCTCCATCTACTGTGAACAAGAATCAAACGACGGGAATCTGGCCTATTAGCGATACATTACATAATATCATTATTCATTACTCATTGCTGCTGTGCCTGTTTGGTGGAGCGTAAATAGAAATGCTGAAAAGCTCGAAGGTCTGCATCTGGGCGTGTGTTTATCGCACCTTCAGTTCATCTTTATATGTGTAACATTTCTACACTCCGCAATTTAGTGTGTTTTAGTCCAGGCTGGCTGAAGTGATGTTATGTAAGGGAGAGAGACATCTCTAAGGTCCACAGTTGCGTAATCTTCCTCTCATATAACTAACAGAGTAGCCTATCCAAGTCCTTACACAGCAGATATATCTGATCGCATCATATCACACTATAACCAAACACAACCCTGTAACATCTTATACATAGCATTATACACTATATGATTATGGACTTATTTCTCAGCGAATAGTGGGAAATCAGAAACTCGCGTCCACGTCGCCATCTAGTGTTCAGAAATAAATAAAACTCCTGCACTCTGGTGATTTACTGCGCTGTACTGGGGCAGCATCTGTACAGGGTGTTTCATAAATGATGGAACCAATTTCTAAGCAGTATATTTCACAATTGCACAAAAATTTACAAACGGTTTAATGAGTCATCAGGTTTTTGTAACTTTTTTTCTAATGCTCTGTGTGAGCTCCACCTGATGTACAGTCATCAGGGCAAAAGTTGAATTTGTCCCAAATGTCTCACAAAGTGTTTTCTTCCTCTGAGGTCACTGCTGCCGTGATTCTGTTATTGGGATCATCTGGATTAGTCAGTAATGATGGCACAAAAATACAGTCTTTGACATCTGTATCTCTCCAAGAAATAGTGAGGGTGCAGCACATGCAACACTGGGGCAGTGTGTCATTTATAAAATTTTGAACCTGTAGGTGCCAATGTTGCTGAAACATGAAGTTTTCATAACTGTGATTTCAAACTGGGTCCATCTTTCTGAAACACCGTGTTGGATTTGGAGCATCAAGCTAAAATTGTCATGGTGCATTAACTTCAGCCTGAACACAAATAACAACATATTGACAAGAATAAACAAGGCTTTAGCAACACATTATTCCACAAATACCACTCTCTTTATGGTTTATTAGAAATGTTAAGTCTCTGAACAAAACAGTGTGTGCTGCAGGTTTAACTGTAGCCAGGAAGTGGTAACGTCTGTCCTTCTTTGGCTTCAAAAAAAGGTTTAAGAGAGTGTAAGTGTGTCAACTTTAGCCATCCTGGGATCTTCATCAAACTCTGGGAATTAGAATTAGAAGAGGAAACTGGAAACAACACAAAAACATTTTGGCAGAATACAGACAAATAAAGGTTCTTATTAAATGGCCTGAATATGAATCTTATAAATCTATAACTAACACCTTCTAAAATGGTGTCCAAGTTTCACTGTGTAATAAATTCTGAGTAAAAACATTTTTCATCATGTTGTTTCCATGCCATTCAACTACTTGCTGGTAGTATTTCCAGTGGGATTAAGTCCTTGCTTCATCTTTACCTAAAGAGAACAATGCAGCAGTGCTTGTCATTTAGTCTGTCTAGCTCTCTCACCTGCTCACCTGTACACTTTCTTCAAACATATCTGGGCCCAAAGCTTCACACTAATAAGACCATAAATGCCATCATGCTTATCATCTCATGGATCTCTAACTAGCCGAGCTGAATCTTTGCTGAAACTTTACACAACAGCTTTGTATAACGGCAGTGCATTATGGTACTTTGAGATCATTAAATATTTTTCTCTTGTAAATGCATCATATGTCCTTCTGTGATGATGGAGTGGCAGGCAACTGAAGAATTATTACAGTAAAAAAAAAATCAATACCAACCAACAAATTAGAACCAGTATCAGTAAGCAAATCACCACTATTTCACATTAAAATATATTTAACATGCTTTGTGGGAAGGCATAAAGACAGAGCATAAAAAATAAACCAAACCAAAACAACACAGAAGTAATGACAGATTGGAAGAAGTATTATTTCAACATTTACAGTATCACCAATATTATCTTACATACTCTACATTACCTGAATCTTGTTAAAGTATTGCCCAGCTTCAAATATCACAAAATTGTAAGTAGAGATTCCTATCACAGGTTTATCTGTGGGATTGTGTGCTGTGTAAAATGCCAGTGCAGTTTCTCCTGGAACAAGCTAAAAGTCACTCAAGGCAATCAAGAATGAAAGGAAGATCTGCAGGACCAGTCAAATCTATATTACCGTAGAAAAACTGAAAAACAGGCTGACTTGTAGATTCAGGATGCTTGTATGAATAACAATTTAAAAGACAAAATAATAAGCAATAGATTCTCATCGTACATAGATCTCCGACTGTTGAGGACAGAAGTTCCACTGGAGGCTGGCGTGTGTGTCTGCATTGAAGGTGACTTTAATAATGCGGTCCTTAACCGGCTTCATTGTCTCCACTAAATCTGCATCATGGCCTGCTGTTGCTGTGCCTCCCAGTCCAGATGCCTGAGGATCGAAACTGATCATTACTAAACCATGTGTAATCAAATTTGTTACACAAGATGTCCGTGTTTGACTATTTTGATGTTAACATAAACGGCTGACAAATCTGCAGTATTAAAACCATACGATATCCAGCACTGACCTGGCAGGACAATCTGTAGAGCGGCACAGCAGCATACGACATGCCGATCATTCCAACCCCAGCTGCTGTGATATATGTCAAGACGGCCTTGTTTTATCACTTCCATTCTTTCTCCTGCTGCTTCTGCCGATGGGTTTTAGTCCCTCGTGTCCGGCTGACAAAGCGCCGAGGAGTTCTCCTGACAAACAACAGACTGCTGGAGGTTGCAAGTCCCCTCTGACATTCAGACTTTTAACACATTTCTGGCCATTACAAAATGCTTGCTGTATATAGAGCTTTGCACAGCAGGCACGGAGAGCAGAGGACAATAACATTCCCTCCAAGAGCTAGAGTAACTCTTCTTCAGGACAGTACCTGCACCAGGTTGTAGCACCTGAAGCACAAAATAGTGTACTGGAGTAATGTTATAAACTAATAATGTGGAATATTTACATAGTATGTCTGATTACTTTTCAATGAAAGAAAGCCTGATACATCACTAATCAGTAATTTTATAATAATCTACAACTATTTAATCTCAGGGTTTGCAAAGTGGGGTCAGTCCATGGGTCAGAAGCACTACTGACTATTTACATTGTTGTTGTATTAAGTATCATCATCGGTAGGATTTTATGTGCCCAAATTGGCTAATATCTGGACGATTGAATTTTGCTCTGATAAACTGAGTCACAATCCTAACAGGGTTGGTGAGTGTTATTTAAATCTGGGGCTCTAAACTATTTGTAGCCACAGACCCTTTAACACAGACTCAATTCATAAACATTATTTAAATGTCTAATATAATATTCTACCTACAGACCCACAGTGCTTCCTGTTTCTGAACTTTAAACCGAGATAACACATAAGATCCAAGCTGACATTATTAATAGGTCTACTTTTTTGAGTTATTGAGGTTTTGGACAACACTTTCATTACAAGTGAAAAGACAAACAGGCCAATTAGCTCAAAACATCACAATAAAAAACTACATAAGATAGTTAAGAGATAAGGCTTTATTAATCCCGAAGGAAATTGCAGTGTCAGTATCACACAAATTATACAGGAGTAGACGTACATCAATCAGAACTAATACACACACACACACACACACACACACACACACACACACACACACACACACACACACACATCTGATGTAGGACTTTCAACGCTCTGCCTTTTCCACTTTTTCCGCCATGTACATAAGCTACATATCCTTGTATTAAACCAACTAACTAGACTAACCAGATAGCCAGCTACTTTACCGTGTTCATTTTAACCCCCCTTTCATATAATATACAAACTAGTTGGTGTACTGTAGAGGGTTTATTTATTTATAAATTTAACAGGTGTAAGATACTGTTAGAAAACGACACTAGATTCTTACCTAACACTAATAACACCCCAGTCAACCTGCAAACTGGTCCCACTGAGTCATTACTCCCCCGAACCCAAAGTGCCGTAACTGTAGTTCCGAGAGACTGCGTCTTCGTCTTCTTCGCTGGATTTACTGGCAGCTGTGACCCACGTGAAGATGTGCGTCCATACTGCCACCTCGTGTTCCGAAGTGAAATGTTACTGCATTATGTCGCCTACAGCCGCTGTGGGGACGGAGTTCACCTCTCCTGCGTGTATGTGGGACAGATAATACATTTATGTGTAAATATCTGCTATAGGTTTACCAAGAGTGTTTAGAGTTGAATTAATTTTTATATGAGCAAGTCAACTGGGTGATCTATGTTTAACATTTTCATTTAGCTTTATCAGACTATTGATAACTACTGGAAATTGATAGGGCGGCACGGTGGTGTAGTGGGTAGCGCTGTCGCCCCACAGCAAGAAGGTCCCAGGTTCGATCCCCGGGTGGAGTGGTCTGGGGCCCTTCTGTATGTAGTCTGCATGTCCTCCCCGTGTCTGCGTGGGTTTCCTCTGGGTACTCTGGTTTCCTCCGACAGTCCAAAGACATGCATTTTAGGTTACTTGGTGTCTCTAAAGTTCCATGAGTGTGTATATGAATGTGTGTGTACGTGTACCCTACGATGGATTGGTGCCCTGTCAAGGGTTGATCCTGCCTTCCGCCCTATGCCAGCACCAGCTCTCCCGCTCCCAGGTCCACTAACTGACCTGTTTTTGGAAGGTGGAAGTAAGAAAAAGCACAGACAAAAATTTTGAAATAGAAAAATCAGTTAAAAACAGACCATTAATATAGAAATACATATGCATATTTATTTATGCCTATTCATTTAGATTTTAATTCATGTGATTTCTGAACTTGATCTGATCTGTGCTCCAAGTTTAATCATGAGCTGAATGCTGATTGCAGTTGCACCGGTTTTTTTTAGGACAACCAATAATTACAAAACAAACAAACAAACAAAAAGAAAAACCCAGAAATAAATATGACAATACAGTTAAATATAGATGAATAGATCATTGCAACTATAAACTTTTATTCATTCATTCATTCATTCATTATCTTAACCATTTATTCCTGTCCCCAGGGTAGCAGGAGAGCCGGTGCCTAGCCGGCAGCATAGGGTGCAAGTCAGGTCAACCCTAGACAGCGCAGCAATCTATACACACACACACACACACACACACACACACACACACACACACACACACACACTCTCTGTCTCTCTCTCTCTCTCTCTCTCTCTCTCTCTCTCTCTCTCTCACACACACACACACACACACACACACAC